>JAJMKQ010000259.1:0-81610 GCA_030569395.1 Petasospora rhodanensis
TGTACTGATCTTGAGGTCGAATGTTGGACGTTTTGCGCCTCTCAATCTGACTCCTTTAAGCCTTGTACACGCACTTGTCATTAGTCACGTGACCAATCCCGAAATTTTCCTGGGCAACATTGTTTACTTCCACCAAAGGACTGTGTTCTGTGAATAGCATACTACCGTCAGATCTCTCCTCAAAACTCCACACCAGAAGATGAGTAACAAGAGACCGAATGATGTCCTGACCTCAGACAGCGAAAACGAAGATTATTCCAAGCGTACAAAGCAAGCCTCGTTCACACCGACACCATCACAACTCCAATCCAACCTTGAGAACATCTATCTCGATACAATCGATCGCAAGCTCCTTGACTTTGATTTTGAGAAGGTCTGCAGTGTCACGCTATCCAATGTCAATGTCTATGGCTGTCTGGTCTGTGGCAAGTACTTCCAAGGTCGTGGAAAGACTTCACCGGCATACTTCCACTCTGTCGATGAAGATCATCACGTCTTTATCAACTTCAACACTCTGAATGTCTACCTCCTTCCTGAGAACAAGCTGGTGGAGTCAACCCTCCTGGACGACATCAAGTACTCTATCTATCCGACTTACACTAAGGAAGAAGTCAAGAAAGCTGGGAGCTATGAAGGCCATGATTTACAGGGTGTCAGTTATCATCAAGGATACATCGGGTTGAACAACATCAAGGCCAATGACTATGCCAATGTCGTGTTACAGGCTCTTGGGCATGTGCGAATGATTAGAGACTTCTGTTTGTCGAGTGATAACGAGAAGGTATTGGGCAAGAACGAGCTGAACAAGCGATTTGGGATCTTGATGAAGAAGATGTGGTCTACGAGGCTCTTCAAGAGCCACATCTCGCCACACGAGCTTCTCCAGCACATTGACGTACTGTCGAACAAAAAATTCACCACCAGTTCTCAGAAGTCTCCTGTGGATTTCCTTCTGTGGCTGCTCAACTCACTGAACCGTTCTTTCGTCGATGACTCCTCCAAGTCCACAGTCTTTGCAAACGCCTTTCAGGGCAAGCTGTCCATCACAACACATACAGACCCGTCAAAGACGCAAGTGACAAAGTTCTGGATCCTGACGCTCGACTTACCGCCGGTCTCGCTGCTCAAACCAAAATCAGGAGTCCAAGAGATCCCACAAATCCACATTGAACGGCTACTGGAGAAGTACAACGGTGTAACGGAGACTGAACAACAAGGTAAAGCGATGACTTATCAGATTACGAGATTCCCACCATACCTCGTCTTCCACTTTGAGAGATTCAAGGATAAGAACTTGGGCATTGACTTACAAGTGAAAGACCGTAACCAAACGTTGGTGCAATATCCACTGGAACTCGAGTTCAAAGGCGGTGATATAAAGTACCGTCTGGTTTCCAACATTGTTCACGAACTGGTTCAGAGGGAGCGACTGGATTCTGACGATACTAGTTTGTGGAAAGTGCAACTGAGATGCGGTGAGCAGTGGATGGAGATCCAGGACCTCAACGTGAAGGAGAAAGAAAGCGCATACATGTTTCTCGGCGAAACCGTACTTCAAATATGGGAGAGGGTGAAGTGAATGAATCTACGACTTTTAACGGTTTTAATGTACATTGTGTGTAGTGGTTGTGTAGCAAGAACTGAGGAGTGCATGGGAATTCATTTGATGGCAATCGAGTCAACGGCACCAGTCAACACACTCATGACGTTGCTTTCGATCAAGCCCTCGGCAGTTTCAAGAAGATGCTTCTTTGGATCCTGCTTACCGACGTATCTTGTCTTCAACTGGTCTTCTGTCAACTCTTTCTCCTCCTCGACTCTCTTCACGTATTGCTCAGCAATCTTCACCATCTGGGAAGCAGCCTCCGAGTTGTGCTTCTCCTTATGTTCATAGTCGTTAAGAGCCAGCCCTGATTGCCACTCCTTCTTGTGCAAGTTGAGTAACATGTTTGTCTCCAATGGTGTTTTGTGGTAATCGATGTTGAGGGAGTAGTAGTGACGGTTCAAACCGTGGATCAAAGCCTGTATGGATGGCTTGTTCAGATGACCAACGTTTGAAGTGGTCTGTCTTGGCTCCTGGCCCATCATCAACGCACTGGAACTGATCAATCTGAAGGCGTCAATGACAACCTTACCCTTGACCGATTGTATAGGATCGACAACGACAGCCACAGCCCTTGGATTGAGCTGTTCGAAGGACTGCTGTGTGTTGATATCG
The DNA here is from genome assembly GCA_030569395.1 of Petasospora rhodanensis. Taxonomy (NCBI): domain Eukaryota; kingdom Fungi; phylum Ascomycota; class Saccharomycetes; order Phaffomycetales; family Wickerhamomycetaceae; genus Petasospora; species Petasospora rhodanensis. The sequence continues at coordinate 2,219 of JAJMKQ010000259.1, forward strand.
ACGGAGGACAACCAACAGCCGAAACCAGGGTGGGAATGGTACCAGCCGACAACCATCTGATCTCTGCCCGTCTGTCTGAGCATATCCATCATTCTGGTCTGGAAAACGTCGTCCACAGCCTCGACGGAGACACCGGTACCACTCTGTGGCATGGCAAACACGTCAATGACATGAACGGTGTAGTCGTCCACAAACTCACCCAGCATAAGACCCATGACCTCCATTGGCACACCGGCACGACCGTGTTTTAACATTTTGAGCAACGCCAACGACGAGATGTACACCGTTTCCTTGTTATCAATCACGGGGCCGTCCGTTGGTGTACCGCCACCAAGGCCGCCACTCTGGCCTAGTAATCTTTGTAATCTCTGCATTGTGGTTGTGCGTATGAGTGCTGAAAGTGTACTCCACAAGGGATTGGCTGGTTGTTGAAGGTAAAAGTATTGTGGTGTTTGATGTCAGTGGCGACTTTCGCTGGTGGACGCGGTGGGATCGCGGGAGGCGACGCCAGGGCTCCACAACCATAATGATTAAGTAAGCAATGTGGCGCGAACCATACGCTGAGTGCCTGAGTGCCTGTGAACTGGTGCCCGGTTTTGGATCGTTTTTGTGGTACACCGGCTCTTTCTGAGACCCCGTAGAGATTGGGAGTCGAGTACGATGTCCCAGTTCTTGTCAGGCAACTAGTTGCTAAGATTGGGCGGTTGGCCGTTTTTACTGGGATCTAAAGGTAACGTCACGGCGGTTTAGAGCGGTGCTGCTTTTCTAAGTGTAGATCGGGCTTGAGGTTGTCATGGTGATATCCCGCTTTGGTGACTGTCCTTGGAAGACTGCGAGGCCCTTTGGCGTTTCTAGCGTACCATTCTCCATTCTCGTTCCACCACGGCTTATGAACCCTACCATCACTTTCTGAGCTTCAGAGCCCTGCACACAAAAAGCTCGACCACAAAAAGACTGTCTCCCGTCAAATTTATCCTGGTCACGTCCGCGCCTGCTCCGCGCGCGATTGGTTTCATCGACAAAAAGCCCACGAAGTTCTAGAGCGCAAAAGAAGTCGCTCCTCGCCCACTACCAACAGCGAACGGAACCAGCGTCGAGAAAGCAGGCCCTTCCGACCAGTCCGAGCCCTCTGTTACACACACTCACCGACACCACCCACGCCCTCCACTGCCTCCGTCACATCGAGTAATTCGGCACTCGTTGCAACACGAACACAAACACAACAACCCCGTCCGTCCACACCCCACCCACGGCTCCGTCGCCCTTGTTCAGAGCTGAGCACTGATTCCTCGAAGATATCGATACTAATACTTGGACCTCGCTGAAGATCATCTTATATCTGGTATCACTCGTACAGCCAACTCCACTGATTCTTCGTTCCGACTCCGACTTTGACAGGTTGTCCAATCATCACAAAACAACAACAACACCACCAGACACAACCAGCAATGGCACCAAAGAAGATATCATCTACGTTGGTCACTTTGAAGCCAGGAGACAAGGTGTTGGCCAAGTTTGATTCATTCCCGTATTGGCCGTGCATCGTTGTCGCTGATGTACACGTTCCAGATGATGTCAAGGCCAACTGTCTTAGAGCTCACGGTTCCGACGACGACATATTCTACATTCACTTCGTTGAAGATGGTAACTGGGGATTTGTTCCTAAGGAATTGATCAAGCCACTCTCAGATGCTGAGTGCAAGAAGGGTGCTGCAACGAAGTCAAAGAAGCAAAAGGCATTCATTGCTGTGAGGGACTGCAACGACTATTGGAAGTTCTTGGTTGAGAACGACCTTGTTTCCGGTGATGCCAAACCATACACACTGAACGGCTTAAAGGACAAGAAGCCTACCACACAGTCAGGTGGTGCAGCCAACAGGAAGAGGAAGATCCCAGATTCTGCTGATGACACCGAGGCAACCTCCACCTCGCCGGCTCCGGAACTAGAAAGACCAACAACCAAGAAGAGAAGATCACTACCCTCTTCTGCATCCAGCAGAGGATCCAAGGCCGAGAAACCAGGACCAGCCAAGGCAAACGCCAGCGAGACGAAGGAAGATCTCAAGAAGGTCGTGTACTCATTCCGCTTTAAACTCCAAAGGAAGCTTCTACAAACAGACGACAAGCAGCCACCATCAGAAGAGATGCAACAGGAATGCTCTGAGGTGCTCAAGGAGCTAGAGGACTTTTCGCCGCAGATGACCACAGATCTTCTTCGTTACTCAAAGTTGCACAAGGTGTTGAAGGCCATTATCAGGGTGCCTGAACTCAAAAGGGAGAGTGACCTTCGCTTTCACGAGAGATCCATGCACTTGTTGTTCAACTGGGAGCCATACCTCCGGGAACTTAAGACAGAGAAAGAGAGAGATACACCAAATAGCTCTATGGTTGAAGCCAGTGCCACCAAAGTTAAACCAGAGACTACCAATGGCACAGGGACACACGAGAGCGCACACACTGCCAACGGAAGTAATGGAACCAACGACGACAAAACAGTGCTGAAGTCTGATGACACGAAATCTCCACCGCTGGACGACGCTACGAACGATACCACTGTGGGTGGCGAAGATGTCAAAAAGGAGTGAATTGGAGAAAGCTTTACTTGTATGTACTATTATCGGTTAAACAAAAGGAATCGCTTTTAAATAAATAGTTAAATAAGGTAGCTCTTCTATTGCATGAATGCCCCACCGCTGAAAAGCTGTTGGATCATGGCACCGTTTGGTGAGCTCAGAACTTGTTGTGGGAGATGTAAGATCCTCTTCTCCAGCTCACCACCGTTCAGGAATTGGAGGGCTTCGTGTGTGAAGTGGTTGCAATTGTTCTCGAACAACTTGTAGCTTCCCAGCTTGAACGAGCTTTGCCTCAACTCGTCCAAGTACTCTTCAAACAACTCCTGTGGAATCTCAGTTTCGCCGGCATCGAGCATTTCAATCGGCGTGCCGAACCTCGTTCTCCCCGCTGGTGCCTTCGTGATTCCCTCGACATCAAAGTAATACTCTTGATCGTAGACAACCACGCCGGTGTGATAGATGGCATCGAGGTCGATTCCCACGATGGCCCGTGAGTAGACCCTTGCGAGACCGTGTGAAATGTCGTAGACGTAAACCTGGACCTTGTGTGTTTGCTCTGTCATGTGTGATGGGTGATGGTTAGCGGATGGGGAATTGTGGTGGCAACAATGGAGAGAGAAGAAACGATTTGTTTACGGTGGCAAAGTGTCATGTACAACGCGGCCGAATCGGAGGATCGCCTCTCCAGACTCTTACAGCGGTCTCTCTCTTAAAAAGCAGATATTAACGTCCCTTAGATCCCAAAAAAATGCAAATGCTCTATAAAACTACCCGTGAATTCTCGCACACACCTGCCTCGTGTCTCCCTCACTCGCTCTCTGACTGAGTTTCTGTGCCCTCGCTCTCCGGGGTCTCTTCCCTGAAGAGCGTGACGGTCGCGGGCGTGATGGCGGAAACGTGTGGTTCTCCATTCGAAAGGACGGTGACACGAATGCTGCGGAAGTACTGGACTCTGATCTGGGTGAACTCGTCAATAGGGACCACGAAGACAAGTGTGAGGATCACAAGGATGTTGGCGTTCTGTCTGATGTAGTGGCAATAGACGAATGTTTGCATCAACTGGCAAGTTCAGAATTTGGAAAACATCACAGGAAACGTTGGTGAGTTGTCGTTGTGTCTGGATGTTCTGAAGGAAGCAGTCCTGTATTTTATACCCTTCCTTGATCCAGATCTTGTGGCGTGAAGATAGGCTGTTGGCGGTGAAGATGTTCGAGTGATTTCTAGAAGCCGGATCGGTGAAGACGATGAGCGTTGGTACCCGTCAGTGGGAAGATTCAGCCGTAGACATGAGCCAATGATGCGTCGTGATTGGTGGAAGTGGGCCGACTGTCACGGAACATTCGCCAACGGTCATGCCTTATATAACTCTGGGAAAATTTTGGCGGCGGTGACCCCAATCAGGCGCTGCTTTCCGTATCTCGCTGACGCGGTGTAAGGCAGGCGCACACCAGCCGTCTACACCAGATACAATGGCAGTGTCCACCACTTTCAAGGGCCTAGAACAACGCCCATGTGTCCGTTTGACCAAAACTCCACTTGTTTGGGCGCACCATTGAGCTCTCCAAAACGTTTGATGCTAAAAATCCGAGGCTCGCCATCCGCTCTCCAGGTAGAGACTGGGACTAGACCTCCTTGTTCCCGAATTTTCCAGACCCTTCGAATGGAAAAGCCAGACCCGCGGGACTGGAGCGGAAAGGACTCGGATTTTCGGAAGCGCTTACGTACCACCGAGCTGCGAATTAAGGAACGGTGGGCGGAGTTGGCGCAACCCTTTTGCCGCTAAAATCAGGCTTCTCTCCAACGTCGTCACAGCCTGTTCCCCACATCCAGGGCCAGGGACAGCCTCTTTCAGCACTTTCACCGCCTATCCACGCTACGTTGCCTCCATCCTCAGATCCCACGCCACATCTTCCCTGCGGAATACCGACCGGGGCGATCTTTATTGGACCGCGCAAGAAAGAGCAACTGGATTCGAATCAACGTTCGGTATAAGCCGACAGTTTCCACACTTCCGCCAAGGTTTCTCACCAATCAGTTAGGAAGACGTCGTCCCTCTCATCAAGGTGGTTTCGTTTCTTACTCCTTCAACTCCCAGGAAACGCTGCAAGTTCTTCTTTACCACTCGGGACCCTGCCTAAAACACCTTTCACCCACTTCACCCGCAAAGGGACTTGTCACACTGAGTAACAGCCCCACCACCATGTCTTCAACGTCGACAACCAGTACAACGACACAGCCGTCTTCCATCTTATTCTTTATCGCCATTGCCATCGGTGTTGTGATCGCACTTGTCTTCATCTTCTTCTCCCTGCGATACTACGTGAGAACCAAGCTTGGTATCTACGCCACCGCCAGACTCACAACTGGTGCTTATGGAGGCGGGGGCGGAGTCGTGGTTATCAATGGAGACTTCCCGCTCCAGCAGCTCAACATCTACAACCACGATCTGCACAATCATATTCGTGCTCAGAGACGCCGGAGACGGTACATGAAGAAGAGAAGACTCACCGAGCAAGAGGTTGACCACTTGTTCCCTGTCCGCACTTACCACGACTGGCTAGACGGTGGAGCAGAAAGAGACATACAAGATAGAGACATCATGGGTCAGCTGAAGGAGGAAAACGACGAAGTCATCACGGAACAGGTTGCTGAGGACACGACAGACGCAAATAACCACGCTGATGAAACAACCACTGATACTGCCAACGCCACCCCTACAACGCCTGACACACCGGAAGTTGATTTGGGCAATCCATACACTGAAGAGCTCCACTACGACACTGGCACATGCGCCATTTGCATCGACACATATGAGCCGGATGACATGGTTCGTGGTTTGATTTGTGGACATGTTTTCCACCAGGAGTGTCTGGATCCATGGTTGACGAAACGCAAGGCTTGTTGTCCGATGTGCAAACGTGACTACTACATGAAAAACGATACTGAAGAGGAGGAGAATAATGATGCTGATTCCATCGCGGGCTGGCCAGAGTTGCAGTACACCACCTTGGAGGACCGCGTTGAAGAGATTCTGCAGAGAAATCCAGAGCTGGAGACTATCGCCAGAGAAAAGATCAAGGTATATCGTACGTTCAAGTGGAGATTGTTCTGGCTTCTCATGGGTATCAGCAAGAAGGATCTGCTCAACTGTACCATTGCCAGCGAGGATGAAAGACGCAGAGAGTATGGCCCCGAGACCACTGCCACATCTCCACCTGCAGCCACAGACTCCACAGAGGAAGAAGTGGATCTCTCTACAGCACGTCCAGGTCCTGAATCAACCAGAGAAACAGTTGAAAGAATGGTGTGATATACCTACTTTGACTCCGTTACGTTTTTGATGAACTCTCCACTCCTTTAATGCCTTCACGCTTTTTGTACGACTTCTAATGAAAGTGGAATAATAACTGATGACCTGTTTCTAGACCTACTACAGCCATATGCACAACTACCAATATTTCAGCGGTATATCTAAACATTATATTCGATCCAACTATGGTACAGGAAAAACGAGGGTAAGATGAAGCACCGAAAGCGTAAGGACAAACAACCAACACTCGCAAATGACAAAACTAGATTAATTTTCTGGTGAACAAAATGCACTTAAATGGACAACTTCTCGGTCTTCTCAGTCAACTCCTCCTCGTCATTGTCGTCGTCCTCAGTGGCCAACACGGCAAAGACCGATTTCTTGATCGCTGGCTTAGCAGGCTCCTCCTTCTGGGAGACATCTTTCTTGGAAGTGGCAGCAGATGGGAGCTTAGAGCCACGGGCCCAAACGTCAGCCACGTCAGCCTCGGTCTTCTTACCACTGTTACTTCTGGATGATCTCTCGGCTCTTGGTTTGAACTCTCTGGCTGGGAGGGAAGCTCCGGTTCTGGCGGCACCCCAGTCGAGGTCTGGCTCCTCACGCCTTGGCTTTCTCTCCGGTCTCTCCTCTCTTTGTGGAAGAGCACGGCTTCCTCTGGCAGCACTCCAGTCGATATCTGGCTCCTCACGCTTTGGCTTTCTCTCTGGTCTGTCCTCTCTTGGTGGAAGAGCACGGCTTCCTCTGGCAACAGTCCAGTCGATATCTGGCTCCTCGCGTCTTGGCTGTCTCTCAGGTCTGTCCTCTCTCGGTGGGAGGGCACGGCTTCCTCTGGCAGCAGTCCAATCGATATCTGGCTCCTCGCGTCTTGGCTGTCTCTCAGGTCTGTCCTCTCTCGGTGGGAGAGCACGGCTTCCTCTGGCTGCAGTCCAGTCAATCTCTGGACCATCAAATCTTCTGCCGAATCCCTCCTTCTCTGGGGCAGCAACGGCAATGTAGGCACGACGGCCAGCCATCTCCTCACCGGAGAAGGTAAGAGCCTTCTCGAGCTGCTCTCTGGTGTTGAAAGTGATGAAAGCGAAACCCTTAAGTCTGGATGGGTCAGCGATGTCCCTTGGAGCAACAACTCTGGTGACAGCACCGGACTCGCCAAGGCAGGACTCCAGGTACTCACCAATAGCTTCCTCTGTGATGTCCCATGGCAAGTTGTTCATTCTAGCTCTGTATGGTGGAGCGTCTGGGATTGGGTACTCATCGTAAGTGCGTCTTGGAGCACCGAAGGTGTCAGAACCGAAGGCCGGGTCTCTTGGGTTAGCACCCCCGGAGGAAAGACCAGTAGCACCAAAGCCACCCTTCTTGGTTGGGATCTCCAGGGTGTTGAAATCAACGTCTTCGTCAGCCCAGGAACCGCCTGCACCGAAAGTATCATCAGCCAGGAAGGAACCAAGGTCCATCTTCACACCTTTCTGTTTCGGAGCTATGGGGTGATTGTTAGTTTTAAATTCCTCAGCAGTGGGGAGTTCCAGAGTAGCTTTCGACCTGGGACTTCTTGACACTCACGCATATCGGATCAGTTGTAGTAAATTCTCTGTCTTGTGGGGGTCTCTATAGACTCTTCGATAAGAATTTGATCTTTCTGTGATTTGTGGATCAAGAGAGGTAGTTTAGTCAAAGAGATCAGTGTGTACTTGTGCTCCTTGAGTTTGATTTGAGAAGGGGAGGGGTATTTCTGAGCTTCTCTATCCACGAATGTGTGATATCTGTCCAGAAAAGGATCCTTTAACTGCTCAACAGGTGCCTGTCCACGTTGATTTTCACGAAGTAAATTTTCAGGAAAGCGCAGACCGCTCGTCGCCCGCCGCCGCCGGAAATTTTTCAGTGTTGCTTATGTCAGCAAGGCCGGTTAAGCAGCCCTGGCTAATCGTCTCAAAGCGCCTACTGTAGTACTACAGACCTCCGCTTCAGACGGCAAAGTCGAGTGTGGGCGGCTAGTGCATTCACGCCGTTTCCTCGCCAACACCGCAAAACATTGCTACCCTAGAGCAGAGGGGGACTGTTCACACACCTGGCTCAACAGCTCGACGCTCAACATAGCCGCCCTGTGCCACCCATCGGAGTTCGCACATTCCACAGAGACCCCCATACATTCATTGCTGACTACGAAGCTCAGCATAACAACAACAACAATTGGACTCGCATCTTCGCACGCCGCTATCTACAGAGCCGAGATTGACCCAGCATCGCCTCAATGCAGCTCACAACGGTCTACGAGACCGTCCAGAGGTCCCTGTGGCTCCAAACACTGCTCGTTATTGTCCTGGTGACGTGGGCTCTCCGCGCGGTCCTCTGCACAGCACTTGGTATACGGATTGGCTTCATCAACCCCTTTCTACTGAAAATTTCCAACCTCCGCTTCCTGAAGAAGGGCGTTTCGGTCAGAGTACGATCCATCTGCTTCAAGCTCTCACTGTTCGGCAATTCGAGTGTTGCAATCGCTGTTGAGGGTGTTGAGATGACCCTCGCCAAGAAGGACACAAGCAGCGCATCCTCAAAACAACACGACAAAACGACACTACCGAAGGATCCGAACACAACTACTGAGGAGCTCATTGACTTGGATCCAGACAGACCAGTGAGCATCCGTTTTGAGTCAAGTCTTGCCAATTTGCTCCTGAAGTACTATCTTCTCTACTTCCGCTTTGTTGGTGTCAGATTCTCAGATGTGCTGGTCACATCAGAAGAACTCGGCATGTCTTTCCATGCAGACAGTTACTCTGCCAAGGTTGACGTCTATCCACATGAGAAGAAGAATGTCAGCATCAAGACTCGTGCCATTCAGCAAAAGATAAACGGTGTTGAAGTGTTTGACTCTTGTGTTCTGGAAGCGAAGGGTACCCTCGACTTTGCCACTGGCAACCTTTCTGGAATGAGATTCAACTTCGATACTCGAACTATCAGGGTAGCTGCTCACACGCTCTTGAAGAAGTACACCAGACCTGAGAAGACACATCAGGTTGATAATGATGCTGATCGCGTGATGACGGAGAATGAACTGCTCCAATTGATTCACAGGAAGCTGCGCGTTTACTGCAACGCTCTCAGACTGGTTGAAGGATTTAGAGTCTCGTTTCAAGGCATCTCCGTTACTGAGATCCCTCTGGCCACTAAGGATCTTCTCAATTGTCCGGACTACCAACCAGTAACCTTTGCTCATCTCAAAGTTGACTCCTTCGTCATGGCTGCTGAGAGACTCTTCCTCGAGTCTCCTGGGTATGGCCTACTATATGGCTACACTGACAAGCCGTACCGGATGGTCTACAACTTTACTGGTCTCACAGTCTCCATGGACAGGCCAGGACAATCGTGCCTTAAGGAGATCATCTCCATTCCAGTGATGAACTTCAACGGTAACTCCAACGTTGCCTTCCAGACCCTCGAAGCGACCTTATCTGGCAAGCAGACCAATTCGAAGCTCATGCTGGCTGGTCATCTTTCGGAACCAATCATTGACATGTCTACGGAAGACGTCTGTGCTGTCGTAACCACTGTCCTTGACTTCCTTACCTACCTCGAAAAGCAAGAATTCAAGACTGCACGCTGCCCACCTTCTGCCAGGAGTGAGAAAAGCTCTGTCGCTGTTCAAACGTGGGAGATGATAAAGAACCTGAGTGATCTTTGGCCTGTGTTTGAGTTGAAGCTTGGCGTGGAGAATCCTGTCATCATGGTGAAGAGTTTGTTTGAAGAACACTACTACCGCATCCTCCTTCTCAAGTCCAACATGCTCTCTCTCGAGCTCCGAACGTCGAGATATACTCTCAACGATGTCACGCACTACACATCTCGTCAAAAGTTTGACATGCACAACACCAAGATCGAGTTCCGCAACACCAAGACAGACCTTGACAAGAGAGCTCTGAGGTTTGAAGACATATCTGTGAAGCAAGAGCTTGACATTCTTCCTCACCTAAGGCTCTCCACAACGGTTCACAGTGACACTTCCAAGCTGAATCTGTCCAACATTCACATGCTCAATGGTATCAACATCATCCTGTGTGAACTTGATGAAGGGATTGTGCCGCAAGTGAGAGAGTACAGAAGATTCTTGAACTCACTGGATAACATCATGGATGCAGAAGTGGAGAGTCCTCCTTCACTCCAGCAACAGCGTCAGGGAGACAACGAAGACAAAAGAAGCTTCTTGAGGTTGGTTCAAGACATGGTTCCTCCCTGGGTCCACAGGGTTGAGGTGCACTGCAGCAACAACATCCTACTATCAGGTTCTCGCTCTCTTCTCTTGAACAAGGAGCTTGTGAAGAATTTGGACTCCCAGACAGTGAATGACCTTGTCAATGGTGAACTACGAACTGTGTCTTTGGACATTGAGAGTTGCTCGCTTGTGTTCTCCGCATCCTCATCTCTCTGTTCAGTGGAATCTCTACTCGGGTCTTCATCATTGGAAGATGACGACAAGGGTTTGATTGACACCTCGTCCGAGTCCACTGATGACATTGACAGCTGGTCGGTAAAGCTCCACACTTCCAAGATTGTTGGCAAGATCTGTTCTGAGAGAAGCTCCAACAAGAACCAGTTGCACGAGAAGGTCTTCTTGAAAGTTCCAACATCTGATATCACGCTTAAGCCATGTGAGGCTGACGACAAGCTGATTTTGAAGTGGAAAATTGACCGTGTTGACGCCCTCTACTCTGTCATCACGCACTTCATCTTGATCTCCTGTTTGCATTTGGTGAGGAACACTGTCTTTGAGTTCATGTTGAAGAACCCAGTGGGTGAAGAACGCAAATCACGCGGTCAGAGTTTCATGAAGAAACTGATTGGTTCTCTCGAGGTTGCTTTGAGTGTTGGTTTTGTCGATATGATCCTGGTGCTGCCAGACCGCATGAAAATGAGACTTGAATTCTCCGACATCGAATCTTCTGGCATGCTTGACAGACCATTGCTTGTTGGTTCCTCGTTCACCAGGCTGTGTACTGAATCCCCAACTACACCTGGTTACTGGACAAGACTGGTAACTGCAGTTGAGGGCGCCATAATGGTCAACATACCAGCCATTGTTGGTAAGCTTGAGTGTGCTTGGTTTGAGCTCACCAACTCCATCTGTCACATCACATCACCTCATCACCTCATCACCTACAAGACCTTTGACAACATCTCCGTTATGGTCAAGACACTAAAGCAGCTACACCACTCACTACACTACAACTCTGACGAGATCGTGATCAACCCATCGGTGAAGGGCCCAACCAAAGTTCCGAAGATGTCGCTGAAGTCTACAAGAGTGTTGTTTTCCATGGAGGATGATCCGTTCGAGGCTGAGCTCAACATGATCTTCCAGATTGGGCTGCTGGAGCAGAAGATGAGACTTGAGAAGCTTCAAAACTTTGAGGCTCGTGTTGTTGAGGAGCTTGAGGCTACCAAGAAGCCACCGACTAAGGCTCATACAGACGATCACTTGGCTCCGTTGCCAAAAGTCAACAAGAAAAAGACCTTTAGAGGGCTTCATCATCCAAGTTCGCTGAACCTACCTCCATTCCGGTCCTCTAGAGATGAGAAAGAACCATCTGAGTCCAAGATTGCAACCACTCTCCAGGATCAGAAGGTGAAACTGGCCAAGATCTACGAAGGTTTCTCCAAATCATGGGTCGCCAGAGTCCACGCCTACCGCAACAAGATGCAGAAGAACTTTGAGGAGAGTTTCTCGTTCCTTTGGGGTCACTTGGATCGGAGTCTCTTTCCAGATTCCTACAACCGCAAAGTCTTAGACTTTGTGAGATCGCCATCATTGTTCAACCTGATCCTTGAGGGTGTTGATTTGGACATTGGTCCCCCACAGTGTGGGTACGATGGGCTAGCAGACTTCTTGCACGATGTTGGGAAGGGGCTACCGAGAGATACCAAGTACTCCACACTCATTCCTATCCACATGGACTTACGACTGACTGAGCTGAGATCGCACCTGAGAGACTACCCACTGCCATTCATCCATATGCCTTCCATCACCAAGTCTCAGTCGAGTGACTTACCTTCAGTGAGGGTCCACGGTGATCTTGTGATAGGTGAGAACATGATCACTTGCCAAGAAGAAGTCAGAGAGGTCTATGTCCCACTTGTGCCGGGTTGCGCGGAGGACGATCAAGACTGGTGCTATTCTCTTGAGGTGCCCAAAACACTGACATCTATCAAGGTCTACACGAAGCTTGACTGGGAATCCAACTCCGAGCTCGCGAGTACCGTAACTTGGGGAACTTCGTACCAGCCGTGCATCCAACAGATTATGCTCAACTTGGACAACTTCACGAAACCTCCCATTGATCCATCTGAGAAGGTTGGTTTCTGGGATAAGGTGAGAGCCAACTTCCATGCTCGCATCAAGTTCCATTGGAGTTGTGGTGGTGACTTGAACATCGTCTTCAAGGGTTCCAAAAATCCTTACGCTATTGGTGGTTCAGACGCTGGATTTATGCTTGCCTTCAAGGATAGTGTCGTTGTTGACATCAACGAAAAAGGTGACCCACGGGAGTTCATCGCTGCCAAGTCCAGTGAGATCATGTTTGCTGTTCCGAACCACTTTGCCAAACCACTTCCAGTTTGGTCCAAGTCCATCATCAACTCTGCTCTTCTCTGTGATGTGTCTACCAACTTCCAAAAGTCTGCGTTTGGTTACTACCTAACTCCGAGTTCTGAAGTTGATACCGAGCGTCATGCTTCTCTTGCCAGCTCGTACGTTGAGAAATCCGTGATCCGGTTGTCTGGTGGTGTTCAGTTCAATCTTTCATTCTTCTTTGAGAGAAAGCTTGATGATGGCCTCACAAGAAGTTCTGATTTCTCCCCACACTACGATGTCATTCTCCGCAATCCAAAGTACGTCAGTGATCTTGGAACGTACGACGCATACAGAGGATTCAGAAGTCACTTCATCCACATGGGCTTCACCCTGGTTTCTGTCCAAGAGAGTGCTTACAACACCATCCAGTTGACACCGGTTGCCTTCCAATACTTTTTTGCATGGTGGAAGATGTTCTCCAACACATTGCCTATTCGTCATGGTCAGTTGTTTGGACCGGAGAAAGCTACCAAGAAGTTCTCTCGTCACCTCTACACCATCAAGTACCAGGCCATAGTCGAGCCTCTGTTCATCTCTCATGTCTACCATGACTTTGAGCTGACCGCTTCAGATAGCTCCAAGATTGACTGTGTGGGTGTGAAAGGCCGTGCTAAGAGATTTGTTCTTGACTTGCATCAGCGGAAGGAGTTGACTTTCGAGCATAACGCCAATCTCGGCGTCACCAAGAAGTCCATGAACTTGAAGTTCAACATCGGCAAGGTTGACCTAGAGGAGCTTGATATGAGGGTCCTTGAAGGATTCTTTGACAAGGATGTGACACCTGGTATCGATCACCACGACCCCTCCATCACCAGCCATAACTTTGAGTCGTTTGATAACGACCTTTCCTGGTTTGATCTGTCTGACTTCGCGGAGATCAACGAGTACTTCCTCACCAATGGTTACAGAGGACATATCAATGCTTATCCGCTCATGTACACTCCAAGATTTGTTTACACCAAGAAGCAGAGCTACGGTGACAAGTACCAGATTGACGCTGAAACCGGCCGGAAGATTGAGCCATTTGGTCATGAGTCTTTCCACAACTGTCACATTCCTGGTAACCCATCGGTTTTGACGCAGCAAATCATGTTTGATGAGAGGCTGGCAGAGCTTGAAACTAAGCTTGAGAACAACTTGTTGAAGATTGAGACAGCTCTCTCCGGGAAGGCTACGCCTAACGACCTGAGGATCGCTAAACAGCTCAAGGTGGACAACGAGCAGCTCCGCCATGGTATCAAGTTTCTGAAGCAATTGGCTGCCGCCTACAACAACCCAGAGAATGGTGTTTCATCTTTTGTGCCTCCATTCGACTTTGCACTCAATGACGGTCCAGAAGAGGAGTCCTTCACGAACAGGTTCATTGTCCACAACATGATGTTGAAGTGGAATGACAAGAGTCGTGATGGTTTCTACCGCTACATCTATCTGTTTGAGCTCCGTGGCACGTTCTCCAGTTTTGTTCAGCACAAGTCACTGGCGAAGCTAGACGAGGCCATCGATAACCAGAGAAAGCTTAACTACTCTGGTGCTGAGTCTGGTGTGTCCAGAGTCACTACCTACGACAGCAATCATAGTGACAAGGCTAGAGACTTCCGTGAGAGTATGGATGACTCCAGGGCATCGCAGAGAATGAAGTACTTTAAGGAGGAACTCCGTGAAATTGCTGTGAACTTCTTTTACAAGACGCACGACAACTATTTGGTGAAGTTGATCTCTCCGCAGATTCAACTGCAGTGTGAAGATGACAAGCGTGCCGTTGTCTTGGTGGTCGCTCCAAAGATTGAGCTGAACATTGTTGCCTTCGATGCCTCTGAGGGCGATGAGGAGAACGACGAAAGCATATTTGAGCAGAGATTCGGTGCTATTCTCGTTGATGCTAGTATCTTCTTGTTCCATGAGAATGAAATCGTCACCACTGGTAAGCTGTTCTTCAACTCTTCTTCCTATGGCTCCACCACCGCTTGGCCACCTTGGCTGGGTGTGGAGCTGTGCTATGATGGCTCTTTGATCAATGATCACGTTCTGATGGAGAAGACCTCGATAATGGTGCGTTATGATAAGGTAATGAATCTGTTTTTGGGTGCTGATGAGATCGATGTCAACCGCCTGTCCTGTGACCTGTCGAAGGCTGTGTTGACTTGTGATGCCAAGCAATACTACTCGTTGTACACTATGATAATGGGTCTGCTGATCTACAATGACCCAAGAACGCTGAAGTTGAAGCAGAGAGAGTCCAAAATGGCTCTGAGCTTGGACTTGTCTGATCTTCGTGCTATCAAGACTCGTATCATGGCCTTGCAAGATGCTATTGGTCATGCAGATGACATTATCGAGAACTTGAGCTCGAAAAGATCCGTGCTTGATGACTTGGAGCAAGATGATCTGAATTTGGTGAAGGGTGCCAGATTTGAGGCTTGTATGGAACTGTACTTGTTGATGAGAGTGTCCGTCTCCGGCAGCAGAGAGTCCATGGAGGATGCTGATGACTACCTGGAATGGAACATCAGAGCTGATGACATTAAGTTACACATGCTGGATGAAAAGAGATCGCCATTCCTTGATGTTCTGTTGCAGAACTCGCATTTCAAGAGAATGGAGCGCTCGGACCGTTCTGACAGAAATCACATTGTTGTTGAGAACTTGGAGGTGATCAACCTTGACAGGCAGTCCAATCTGCCTGTCGTCTTTTCTGCCTACCATGTTGATAAGAAGGAGAAGAAGAAGAAGAAACGGGAGAAAGGACCAAAGATTGTGAGAGAGGGGGACGAGCCTCCGTTGATCTACATCAACTGGCAAATGGACTACCCTGTTGGTGGTATCCGGATCATGAAGAAGTTTGAGGTTGATCTTCAGCCCATTCAGATCTCCATTGAGGAGCTCACTGGTGAGAAGATCATGAGATACGCATTCCCCAACGAAAGCCCGCTACTGAGCTATGAGGACAGGGACGAAGATGAGAGTGAGCCGCTGGCCAGTGTGAAGAGTCGTGACCTCAAGGGCAAGTTCACATTTGGCAATAACTCGGAGACACCAAAAACCAGCAATGGCTCTTCAGCCAAGAAGATTGGTGACGATGATGCTGATTCATTCACTGCTCCGCTGACTCCAATTACACCAAGACACAGCATGTCTTTCAGCATGAGATCAAGAGATGGTCACATCGACAGTTTGCTGGTGTCTGATCAGTCGTCCGTTCGTTCAACCGAGGCAGACGATGGTCTTGATGAGATGGTCCAGAGAGCATCTAAGTACTTGAGTTTTGTGTCTTTCAGACTGAAGAACACAACAGTGTGCATCACCTTCAGAGGTCAAGGTTCCAAGAAGCTGATCAACGTCTCGAACTTCGTCTTGAACATGCCTGAGATGTACTTCACCAACAGAACATACACCCTGCTCGATCTGACGATGTACATCAAGAAAATGTTGCTGAAGGCACTCCTGAGCCACACAGGAAGCATCATCGGCAACAAACTGTCGAAGAGAAGCAGCGTGGAGAAGTCGCTCAAGAACTTGAGTAACTACGCCACAAACAGAATCAACACTTTCAGGAGCGACTAATTGGACATTACAGACAGATGGGCATGTGGTGACTGTATTATTTTGATCATTGAATGATGATATTTACGAACACTTTTAGACCGTTGTACACACATAGGGGTGCGATTGACTGCAAGAGATGTGCTCCATGCCGGATTGTCCTCAGGGCTCGGGTGCAAAGTATACACAAAGTAACGCCAGCTACATACCTCTCAAATCGTTAGAGTCATTTCATTGAGCACGTGTACCAAAATCTCCTTCCAGAGGAAAATTAATCAATACGACGACGCTTGTTGTCCTCGTTCTTGGTTTTGGATTTTCTCTTTGTGCCTTGCGAGACATCACCAATGGCCAAGTTGGAAGCATCGAATCCAGGGATTCCCGTTTCTGGTGTCCTGTCGAAGCTGATGTTGTAACTGAGCATCTTGGGTTCCAAGTTTTCAATAGTTCTCCCGGGGCCCTCCTGTGGCGCAAACACGATCGGCGATATCGTACGCTCTTTAGGTATCACCGTGTGCTTGCCCGGCAGGTCACTGATATGCGCCTTGTAAGACTTTCTCAGCTTCACACCCCTCGTACCGTCTTCACTGAGACGAGCAACCGACTCCGCAATGCCTGTGAGATTGTAGAGCTTTATCAGATTCTGGGTTGGGTGAGGTGCTGTCTTTGTGTACTGTTTGGTTGAGTCGACGTAGTAGTAGCTCTGCGTATGAGAACCATTCTGTTGTGTCATTGTGTATGATCGTGGTTGTATTGAATGAATCGTAAATGCAGCAGAGAAGTGTCCGTCTATGCCCCACTGGTTCTGCTCCGCACTGTTGACTTATCACTGCTCTCAAATGTATGTGGGAAAGGCCGCGAAAGGTCAAAAGGTCAATCAATTTTGAAGCCCTACAAACTCTCACGTGATATCTCTAGGGCAGTCACAAAAACTCAGTTTTCGCGGAGTATGTCCAGGTGTTTTGTGACCTGTGTGGCACGAACCAGCAACGCGGGCGCGACATCGCAACCTCCCCATCGCGAAAACTCTCCCTGGCTGACGTAAGCTAGGTCTAGGGGGGCGGAAATTTTCTGGTTCGCGCAACATCCCGCGAAGAAATCCTCACCGCCCACACAAAATTGAAATTTTTGAACCTCTGCCGACAGTGGGTACTACGAAGACCTGACTTACACCAGAAAATCAGACAAAGTACGTGCAATTTAAGGACGTTGAGGGACAAGAGAGACTGGACGAGTGAATCTCGAGTGTATGACGATTTGATTGAGCAATAGTACCTTCTACAAGGTTCACAGGACCATCGGAGCCACCAACAACGAGATGATCAAGAACAACCAACCATCCCGATTCATACACGGAGCCGCCTGCTCACAGACAACAAGTACTACATCAGAGGTTATCGTCACCTATATCATAGTTGGCCCATTCACAACAACAGAGTCCCCATGTGACCGTAAGCAAGATTCATCAACGACTATTCAAAACAACACCCACAAGGAGGTTCAATCCAACGCCACTCACGCCCGACTGTACACGCCTACAAATTCTTTCTCTTCTCTCTTTTCTCTCTCGTCTCTATCCATGAAGAATTTTCTCAGAACGTTACTAACAAAATATTCAGATGGCTGCTTCTCTTCCACACCCAAAGATCGTCAAGAAGGTCACCAAGAAGTTCAAGAGACACCACTCTGACCGTTACGCTCGTGTCTCCGAGAACTGGAGAAAGCAGAAGGGTATTGACTCTTGTGTCAGACGTCGTTTCAGAGGTACCATCCCACAGCCAAAGATTGGTTTCCGTACCAACAAGAAGACCAGACACATGATGCCATCTGGCCACAAGGCTTTCCTCGTCCAGAACGTTAAGGACTTGGACTTGTTGTTGTTGCACACTAAGACCTACGCTGCTGAGATCGGCCACGGTGTCTCCTCCAAGAACAGAGTTGAGATTCTCGCTCGTGCTAAGGCTTTGGGTTTGAAGGTCACCAACCCAAAGGGCCGTCTTGCTCTTGAGGCTTAAGCTCATCACTTGAAAATTTGTATACAATAGTCTCTAATCACGCTTATGTTTTGGGTATGTGAATGGTGTAGCTTCAGCGAGGAATCGCTGTATATAAACCAGAAAGGGAAGACGTCGTGAAAGGCTGGGCCGTGTTCGTACAGCTCACAGCAGACACTTAGCTGATTAGACCACCTCATAATTTAGTACACACTCAGACCACAGAAGTCAAAAACATGAAGACATCATAGAACTAGAAAGCAAAGTGAGAAAGGAAAAGTCAAAAATAAAGTCAACGTGTATAATCACACCCATGATAAAATCTGTTCAATCACGATAAAGAGGTAGGAGTGGATGGCTGTTCAACGCACAGCTTGATGTTTTTTAAGAACCATAGAGATGAAACAAAGGGGGGCAAGCCCATGGGTAAGGGGTGAGTGTGCAAGTTGGGAAGAAAGAATATATGAGAGACAACACAAATCGGGAGAGAGAGAGAAAAGTCCTGGTCGTTGAGACACTAAGACCCCAATCAGAAGAACAACCAAGCGATAATGAAGGCAATGATTGCAAGCAAGATGATGGTGGTGATAGGAAGTGAGCTTGGTTGAGCAACCTGCTTACCAGAGGCAGCAGCGGCCTTCTTCTCGGATACAGCGCTGGACTCGGCAACGTTGGAGTCAAGCTTCTCATTCAGCTCATCAATCTTACTTCTGTCCTCTTCCGAGACGCCATCAGTGGACTTGGCGCTCTCCGTGATCTTGGATTCAGTGGCAGCGGAGCCTGTAGCGACACCACTAGAGATACCAACAGGCACAGCGGTGGCTGAATTGAGCTTGAAGTTGACCTTGATTTTTTTGGAGATGGACTGTTGCTTGTACTCAGCATCCAACTTAGGCCATACCTCACTCACAGACTGGTCACCAAGCTCGTGTGGACATGGCAACACCACTATTAAGAACTTGTCCTTGCACTCGTAGCCCGCCTCTGGCTCGGTCTTCAAACCCAGGAAGATGATGGAGACCTCGGTGGTCTGTCCTGGCTCCACTGTAGCGGCATTTGGTCTGACACAGTAACTGGAGGGCATTGTTAGTATTTCGGAACGCTGGCAGCTAGTGATAACATTCGTGTGCAAGTATACTCACAGCTTTGGAGCAGTTGTCTTAACCTTGAAGGCGATGGTCTCAGATGAGTTGTTTGTTATGAAGATCGTCTCTGTGGAGGTGACTGTGAATGGAGCTGCATTGGTGTTAGTGACCCGCTTTGTGGCGAGGAGGAGCCCTTTGTTCGCTGCGTGTTGTTGTGTTTGACCCTTGCGAATAGGGCGGCTAAGTGGGATCACCTGGCACAGACAACAACAGCGGAAACAAAATCGACCTACCCTTGAACTCCAAGACAGATGGTTTAATGGTGACGTCCATAGCTGCAGGAATTGTGCTGATGAGAGAGTTAGCCGCTGAGATCTTTCTCCGATCGGTGGTTGTTGTAAAGTGCTACGTTTAAGCGCCCGTTTATTTTGATCTTCGCGGAGGGGCAGACGGAGGAATCGCCCAGTGCCCGGGATGAGTGTACGGGTGTTTGTTGTTGCTACGGGCGGGAAGCAGAATCGCTCCTTGCTTGCGGGGTGCATTTGTACGTTTACAAGTGCTTGTTGTTGTTGACGGAGTTGCTAAACCAGCCTACTAATGTCTACTCAGTCCCCTCTTAATCCTATCCCCCTTTCTAACCGACCATCGACGTGTTCGCCCGATTTCAAATCTGAAATTTGGCTTCAGGCCTAATCGGGTAGTCTCCGAGGGCGCGTTTACACGTGACCACGAGCATCACCGAGCGTACTTCTACGGCTTCTGACTTCAAATGTAAAGTGAATATCAGGCCATTGGTGTTATCTACCGCTGAGAAAGGGTGATTGAATGACGAATTTGCCTTCAGTAATCCTCACCTCTCGAAACAACCTCCTTCTGGTGGGGATGGAGCAGAATTGTGTGTTCATATTGAGCAGTGTAACAGCCCTTGACATCAACCAACGGTGGGTAGTCCTGAACAATACCCTCTCTGACGAGGTGATTCAACGCCAAGAGATACTTCTCTTCACCAAGTCTGTCCAAATATCTGCGGCAGAATGGAAGTGTACCGAAGTTCTTGTCAATGGTGGAGAGAAGAGACTTAGCCTTGTTCAATCTCAATGGAACGTTTGGAGCATCTTGGTTCTTTGCATAGTGAGAGCATTCACCTTCAGTGATAACATAGCCACGTCCGGTAGAGCCAAAAGTTTCAATGGCAAACGTCTCACCTTCCTCCATCTTTGTCTCATCTCCGTTCTTCACAATTGGAACAGACTTACCACCATGAATGCGGAACTGATCAATGTTGTGGCCGTTCAAGTTACGGATACACTTGACCGGATATGTCTTCCCGTCAATCTCAACTTCGTAGGACTCCATAACCTCCTGGATGGCCTCACCAATGTCTGTGAGCCTGACATCGATACCAGCCTCTTTGATACCAGTGTTGGTGGCCTCCTTGACCGCTGTGAGGAGGTTCTCGTATCTTGGGTTCCATGTCTTGGTGAAGGCACAGTCCACAATGTAACCGTTGACATGAACACCGTAGTCCACCTTGATCACATCGTCGTACTCCACCACGGTCTTGTCGCCAGCGTTAGGTGTATAATGAGCAGCGCAGTAGTTTCTTGAAACACCGGTTGGGAAACCGATGCCAGCCTTCTTTGTGTCCTTTTCATCAGAGAATACTCTCACGGCATCTTCTATAGTCTCTGCAACCTCTGTGGTGGTCATACCTGGGTGGAATCTTGTGCTGAGATGCTTTCTCACACGACGATGGATCTCGGCACCTTTTCTGAATGCGTTCCACTTCGTCTGGTTCTCCTCTGTTCTGTCGAGGTATCTCTTCTCCTCGTCGGTGGTTCTGTAGTTGTTGTTATCTGTGTACTCTTGCCATTCACCTTCTGGGTACACCTCGTCTGGGAAGAGGTTTTTGATTGGAACAACGGTTTTCTTCTTCTTTGTTTTCTTCTTCTTCTTCTTTTTCTTCTTGTCTGATGATCCAGCCTCACCGTTGTTTTCCTCTTCCGCATCGTCATCATCTTCGTGGGTTTCCACTGCATAGTCTGTTAGTACAGCTCTCAATAAATGGCAAAAAGGACCACGATTTGTACTCACCGTCAAGCTTCTCCATCTTCTCGGTGACCTTCTCGATGGCCTCAGCTGGTGCCGACGTTGGCGGAGTGGATAACTGCGGATCAGTTGATGCAGTAGTATCCGACATATTCGCTGCACGAGTGCACAGGTGGTAATGTAGCTTTTCGGGAGGTGAAAGCAAACAACAGTGTTGCAAAGAGCAGACGCCGCTAAAAGCAGTCATCTCCGTATTGACAGAGAAATCAAGCGATTTCGCGAACGTCTCGGACTTTCGGTACGGGCCACGACCAGGCCGACGGTGAAAAAAAGCAGAACTCCATCCATCGAAGGTTGTGGTTGGCGGGTGAGCGCTGACCAGTTGAACCGGATTCGACGCTTTGCCCACCCCTACAGCATGTTTGCTCTTCGCACACTGCGTACACAGTCCACACAAAGTCCGTTCCAGACGGTTCTCTCAGTGGCCCTTCGTTGGAACAGCACAATGAGCAAACCATCACAGGTGGCAAGCTCGCTCCTTAACAGACCACCAACGAGGGCTGCCTCCGGTATCATCTCCAGCAAGGACCTCGAGCAACCTAAGGATCTTGCCTCCAAGATCCCAATCACGGGCCCGGCCGCTGGTAGAATGGTGAGAGTGGACAACGGTGACATTGCCTTCGCATTCAGAAACTTGAGATCCGTGCTCAACGCTAACAACGTCAGATTCGACAAGATGTCACAGAGATTCTACAAGAAGCCAGGAAAGGTGCTGGAGGAGAAGAGAATCAGAAGAAAGAAGAAACTCTTTGATGAGGGTATCAGAAGACTCATGAACATTGTTAAGGATGCAAAGAGAAGAGGTTACTAAACGTGCTCGGCACGGACGAAAACTTGTACATAAGGTTACACTAATGACGATACATATCACTTGCATGGATGTGGAGTGTTTGTAGGTCTAAAGGCAACACAGCGTTCGTAATTGTCCGCCAGTTATTCGAACCGTTGGGTCACGTGACCGGTAAAAACCCTCTGCGATCACCGGCCTGGATCAGAGGGGTCGAAGTGATAAGTGAACTCCGATTGCAGCCAAAAAGAAAACACAGGTTCAAAATTGTTTGTGCCTGCCGCCCCATCAAATCCAGTTAGAAAACACGTACATTCAAGTCCCACACACTACACGTATAAACAGAGCATCATGGGGAAGGCAACGTGGCAGTCAGCCGCAGTGAACCTCCTAAACACCATCATTGGTATGTCCAAACCTCTCGACGCAAAGCGCGTTCCCAAAACAAGTACTAATCAGAATTGCCAGGTGCCGGTATGCTCGCTATGCCTTTCGCCATCAAATCGGATGGTATCATCATTGGTCTCTTTGTGATCGTTCTCTCTGCTCTCTCATCTTCATTCGGTCTTTATCTCCAAGGTAAATGCACCAAGTACGTTCCACATGGACAAGCTTCGTTCTTCTCATTGGCGCAGTTGACGTATCCACAACTCGGTGTGGTGTTTGACCTGGCTATTGTGATTAAGTGCTTTGGTGTCGGTGTCTCATACCTTGTTGTCATTGGTGACTTGATGCCAAAAATTATGGAGAACCTGACCGGTGAGAAGTATGCCTTGTTGCTCGAGCGTAACTTCTGGATTACAATCTTCATGGTCTTCATTGTCTCGCCACTATCATACTTGAAGAAGATGGACTCGTTGAAGTACGCCTCCATGGTTGCCCTCTCGTCCGTTGGTTACTTGGTGATCCTAGTGTTCATCCACTTCCTCCGCGGTGACATTGAGGAGAAAGGACCTGTTCGAATTCTCAAGCCATATTCGGCCACGTCGGTGCTTACAAGTTTCCCAATCTTCGTTTTTGCATACACTTGTCACCAGAACATGTTCACTCTCGTTAATGAACTCAACAGTCAGTCTGGTAAAGTCATCAATAAGGTCATCTTCACAGCTATCGGGATTGCCATGTGCCTCTACATCCTCGTTGGTTTGACGGGATACATCTCTTTTGGTGACAAAGTTGAACCAAATGTTATTGTTGGTTACGCACAATCCCTCACATCAACCATCGGTCGTGTCGCCATTGTCATTCTCGTGATGTTGTCCTATCCACTCCAGTGCCATCCAGCGAGACTATCAGTCGGTCACATCATCCATTACTTCAAGAACATCAAAGAGATCTCGAGAAGGCCATCCAGAGCTTCTTTGCTCCAAGACGCTCAACGCAGAGCATCTCAAACCGGGGTCCCTGGCTCACGTAAGGTGTCACAGGCTTCCCACACTATGGCTCGTCCATCGAGATCATACATCAGAGACGATGAGACTGCTACACTCATGAGCCAGACGTTGAGTGATGACACGGATAGCACAGTACTTCAAGAAGAACTTCTGGAGCAGGGAATGCACCCTGTTGCGTCCAGTGCCCCGCCACTCGATGGTAAGCCATTCTACATCGTCACCACCACCATCCTCATCCTCAGTTACGCCGTTGCTGTTTCTGTGACGTCGTTGGCACATGTCCTTGCATTTGTTGGATCTACAGGCTCAACATCGATCTCTTTTATCCTTCCTGGTATCTTTGGTTACCAGCTCATCGGCTCTGAGTACCTCAACATGACTACTGGTGAGTACGAGAACATGCCACCAAAGTCCAGGACGCTTCGTTATGCTGCTTGTGGTCTTTCGATTTGGGGCGTTATCGTCATGGTTGTCTGCCTCTCAGTTACAATATTCCTTGGTGCTACACACTGAACTGCCTACGTGCACCTTTATCGTACTTGTAATACTCGGTAATTGCTTTTTAGTCATGCTGTTGTAGGGAGACGTCCCAATGCGGTAATCTACGAGGGTATAGCCACGTGATCTTCGCGACACCCCGGGGATAACACGTTACGCACAACACACTTTTCACGGGGCAACGAATCTGAGAAAAAGTTGTTACAAGAAGACGCGTACAGGAGGATCCGTGCTTTCCACCAAACAGGCGAAGCTCATCGAAGTTGGTCCAGAATCTTCCTGCTCTGCTCCGCCACCAGCCACACCCGCTGCACAACACAGCCCGCTCTTCTTGTTCGCTTCCCAGACCGTTTCGCGTGCCTTTCCGACCCTTTTTGTTCACGTCCCGGGGATCTTTGTTTGTTGTCAGGACCGCGTCCTTCTCACATTCACCACACCAGTTCTCCGCTCCACGCAGGCCTCTCCGAAAGCGCTCTGCTTTCGCTCAGCTCCCCTTCTAGTGATTGCCGTATTACCTGTGCCCGTTACCGCTTCCACTCGCTGTTCCTTCTCTCCTTGTCACTTGTTCACCCATTCTCTCTCTCCCCAGAATTCACATACCACCCCTTCCACATAAACGATGTCCTCAAAGCTGCTTGATACACACTCTGCTGGCTTCAGCTTCCGTTTGACTAACTTCACGACTGATCCATTTGCAGTGTCAACATGGTCCATCGCTCTGATCTCGTGGATCATAGCCTTTGTTGGTTCTCTCACAGCTGACATCGCCACATCCTTCCCGAAGTTCACGTGGTGGGGTCTCGTTTACCAGCTCTTCATACTCGTGATGATGTTCTTCTTCTATGCATTTGACATCGTGGATCAGTACAAGGTATTCTTGACAGGTGCTCTCACCCTTGCCGCTGTCTACACAACGAACTCGACTACGAGTCTCGTGTGGACCTCCGGTGCACCACAGGCCGCCGCATCTGCAGGTGCCATCTTGCTATCTATGGTGAACCTCATTTGGATTTTCTACTATGGTGGTGATAACTCCTCGCCGGTCAACCAGTGGGTAGACTCCTTCTCCCTCAGAGGCCCAAGAAGCTCTACCAACCCATTCCACGCACCATCCTACACTGCTGGCAGACTTTCCTCCAATGACCCACAGTATGACGAGTACAGACGCTCTACATGGTCCAACCAGAAGTACGTCTCTTCCACAAGACTCAATGGCCTTGAGAACTTCTCCGAGAGAGAGAATAACACGAATACACCAATTTACGACATCCCAGAGAACGAAGATGGCGGTACTCACATTTCTACTGGCACAGCTGCCTCTGGTTATGCAAACGGCACAAACCTCGTCATCGATGACTTCCCATACACTGCAAGAGCTCTGTATTCGTACGAGTCCAGTCCTGATGACGAGAACGAGATCTCCCTGGAGAAGGGTGAGATCCTCAAGGTCAACGATATTCACAGCAGATGGTGGCAGGCTAAGAGAGCTAACGGTGAGATTGGTATCTGTCCAAGTAACTATGTGGAGTTGATTGAGTAACAACTTTTTTTCTCTACGCTATGAACACTTCATTTCTCCCCTTCCATTGTTTGCTGTCTCTTTTCTTTTTGCTCCCCCTATAATGCAGTTGTAAATCATGTTAACGTTATACCTTACCTCTCCATTCACTCGCTCCCGCATGGCTACTCTTATGAAGATGAACTACACCAATTAAAAATCAATCATATATCGTAACTCATTATACATTCTTGTATCTGTGGTCGTCCATTAGTAAAATGGAGCCCAGCCCAAATAGATCACAGCCAGATTCTTCACATCCGTGGCCTCTTGGATCAGCTCCTGCACAGTGGCTTCAACACTCAGACCTCTAGCCATCAACTTATCTTCAACACCCTTGAGAGCTGTCACAGCCTCAGATCCGTCATCCTCCATCTTAACAGTGGTGCTGTCGTTCTCGGTCTCCATCTCCTCTTGCCTCTTCTTCCGCAGTGGTGAGATGGCCCAGGTGTACAACGGATCGTACCTCAACACATCCAAGATACCAATGATCTTCTCAGAGTTGTCCTTCATGGCTCTAAACACCAACTCGCATCCCTTTCTGAACGCACCGTTGACACCAGTGACGCCCAATCCATCAACCATGTCACGGGTGAGCCTGAATGGAACAAGTTCTGGTACTGGAAGCAGCTTACCCTGGTCAAATGCAACACCAAGATCAATGTGGATAGGCTCACCTGTCTTCTTGTCAATGAGAATGTTGTTCAAATGGCGGTCCCCAAGACCAAGAACGTAACCCACAATGGATGTAGTGACGACACCACGAGTATAGATCTGACGACTTTTGAACCAATCATCAACATTCGGGAAAGCACTGACAAAGAAGTGTCTGAATGCTGGTGGAGTGTCTTTAGCGATTTTGTTGTAAGCCATGATTCTGTCTTTCTGACTCTTCTGCTGGTAATCCTTCATCATCGTTCTGGCGTCTTCGAAGCTGATTCTGTCACCAAAGTGGGCTTTCTTCAAGATATCACAAAGGGACATGGAGTTGGCTAAGAACTCAATTACACCGGCTTGTGGACCCAATGGGACAACCTTGTATGTTCTGATCCGAAGATTTCTCTTCCTGGACTCTCTGTCATTCTTCAAGATCAAGTTCACCTTCTCAAAGACCTGCTCCATGATGGCGTCCTGTCTCAAGTCATCCATACTGCCCTTGAAGAGCATTCTGTGGGTGCTAGCGTTGTTCAACATCACCTTCATAATCTTCGGTAGACTGATACCAGATGGAGAGATGTTCACAACGGGATCAACACTTGAAATGCGTGGTACAGAGTCATACTGACCAGAGCGGGACACTGGCAAGTTGTTCAGCGTAGGGAGCGGGAGGTTCTGTGTTGGCAGCTTCTTCAACCAGTACGTTCCCAGTGTGAGGTTTTCAAGATGGAGTTTGGTCAAGTTCTTCGCTTTCTCTGTTGCGAGCTTGAGTGACTGATTGCAGAGCTCGTCCAATGGTGTCAACAAGGTTTTGTCAAAATTAGCGTCCCTCCTCTTGAGTCTGGCCCACACAATATCAGCGGCAGCAGTTCTAGAGCCAATGCTTTTGTCAGTCTTGGAGAGATTGTACCGGTTGTTCACCCTCAAGTTCACCAGGTAGTACAGCGAGTGGAATGGATGCTTGTAGCAGATCCTCTCAATCAGCTCTTGCAGCAAACTTTGGAACGCCGTATCTTCGATGGAGAGACGAGAAGACAACTGGTTGAGCCATGGAATGAACTTGTGGCCAGGGATCTTGCCCGATAAAGCGTCAACTTGCTGGATCACGGCGTCGTCACCAGAGAACTGGAGCCAAAGGCCGCACAATCTGTCGAGATCCTCGTCATCAAACTCGTCGCTTATTGAAAGAGTCAAGAGCAAACACTGGATACACTTCAGCACACAAGTGTCTTTGTTAGCAATCAAGTTGTCCAAGGAATCCTGTGCTGCTAACATCTGCTGCGTGATCTTATTGTAGAATCTCTTAGCGTTTCTTCGGTCTGACTCGGTCCCAGTCTTGTTCTTCAATATGATCTTAAGCTGGTTCAACTCCCGGCGTCTCACATCTAAGAACTCCTGTTTCTCCTCAATCTCTTCCTGAATACCAGATGTCTTGAAGTACTTGTAACAGAAGTACGAGATGTTGTGCAGAGCCTCGGCCTTTTCTCTTGAGGATGGGACAGCATGCGATTTCTCCATGGCAGGGTCAACGTACTCCTGCATGATCTGCTCGAATTTCTTCTGTCTGGACTCTGAACTCCACTTTACCAAGTACGACATCAAGTAAGTATCAGACGTCTTCAGCACCCTCATAGGGAAATTCGTGCTCTCCACCGAGATAGGAGTCTTGAGGTCGTTGGTAAGAATGGCAAGTGGCATCATAGAGTCACCTTCAGTCCAAAGCGTGGATGCAGACTCAA
Source organism: Petasospora rhodanensis (assembly GCA_030569395.1). NCBI lineage: Eukaryota > Fungi > Ascomycota > Saccharomycetes > Phaffomycetales > Wickerhamomycetaceae > Petasospora > Petasospora rhodanensis. The sequence goes on from JAJMKQ010000259.1 coordinate 30,082, forward strand.
AGTTCGAGACCTTCTTCATGCAAACGGCGAAGGGATGGTCAGACCACTTCTTGCACATTTGATCAAGAAGCACAGTGTTGTTGATGGACTTCTGGTGGTCACCATGCAGTCTGGAGAACTTACCATACCTTGCAAATTCGTTGACACTGGCAAGAAGAGCAGCTTCATCATCGGTAGAGGAAGCCATGGCTTCGAACGCGATCCTTCTTACTGTGATCAAGCTCTCAAACTCGACGAAGCGTGTCACCTTAAACCAATGCTCAGTAGATGAGAGATATGACTCAATGTTGGACCTTAAGTCAAACACTGTACAGCTGCAGATGTCCTGGATCGTCAATAGAGCAGACAGTGTTCTCAGCAGACCCTCGTGTTCCGAGTTCAAAGAAGAGCGCATCAACTTCTCAATCTCAGTCTCGACGTCACTCTGTGGTTTCCTCTCCTTCATAGCCTTCAAAGCGGTGTAGATAATCTCACCTTCCGTTTGTGGGTTCTCCGGTGCAACGATGTCCCATTGGTTCAACTTCCAACACCAATCGTAGCTGCTCTGGTATTCTGCTGTGGACTCGGTGTACTCGTTGACCAAACTCGATAGACCCAGAAGACTTGTATGAGCTAGCGACGAGAAAAGCTTGGATCTTGCACGCTCAGAGCGACAACTGTCAAATCGAGCACTGTCAAACATCACCTGCTCCATACCCGTTCTCGTTACATCCAGCATATCGATGGCGTAATCCAGAGATGGCTTCACGGGGACACCAAATACCAAATCCTCGTCATCAATACCTCTATAGATCGCCGCCAGAACTTCAGAGTTGTCGTTCAACTTATCGATCGGACTTGCACTTCTTGGTGGATAGATATGCTTCTCAAACAGCGACAGGGCGAGCTTGTGGCGATCAACCTTCATAGCACAGCTGTAGCAGGCTTCCAGGTCAAGCTTCTGGAAAGGGGAGAGAAGCAACTTGTGAGACAAAGAACCAGCTCTCATGATGTCAATCAACTCGACAATGAGCTCCATCTTCTCCTTGTCAAGACTGTCAATGTTCGAGAAGACTGTTGTGAAGAACCTTTCGGCCACGCCGGCTCCTTCTGAGGCGAACTGGAAAATGTACAGCATCCAGACCCGTGTGAACAAGTCCTTGGCGGCCTCGTTGTAGGTCCTGATGTAAGATATGACTTTGACAGCCCATGGAAACATCGTTGAAAGCGTCTCGCAAATAGAGTGGACAACAATGAGACACCACTCCTCTGTTGGCAAGCTTAAGATCTTCTCATCTGTGACCAGTTCTCCAACTTCTGGGGCATCCCAAGAGTAAGGATACTGAACCTGATACTGAAAGCTGTCAATCAAGAGAAGGGTCCGGCTCTGACTCACAATCTGCTTCTCTGTGTCAAAGAACTTCTCGTAGAGTGAAGTGTCCTGGTCAAAGTCATAGAGAAGAGCACCGTATGTAGCCTCAGCGTGTATCACCCTGGAGACATCTTGAGACTTGGTCCTCACTGTGATAAAGTAGTCGGCGAACTCTCTCAGGCTGCAATACTTCAACAAAACATCTGTCTGTGTGGCGTTTTCCGTGCCAGAGATGTCCTTCTTGAGGTCATGCCCAGTTTGGATGTAGTAGCGTCCAAGGTACCTTGCAATGAAAGTCTTTACTTCGTCTGTGGACGCAAGGGAGGTGGACCTAAGAAGCAACTTTGCGACCTCTTTGTGAGTCTGGAAGCTCACTGAGATCAAGGCCTTCTCTGGATTCTTAGCGAACACCAAAGACATGGTACGGAAGATGTTGAGCGTCATACCCTCAACACAGTACTGCGAAACATACTTCAAACCATCGTGCAAGGATAACAGTGTCATTCTGATTTCCTTCTCACTCAAGACATCAATGAACGGGGAGAACAAAGTCTTCCATGGGTCCTTCGGGTCAATCAAAGCATATGTGCGTACTAAAAACTCCTTCATGTCAGCATTCAGCGTCTTACCAGAGTCAAAGTACCTCGTAGCAACATCATAGATCTGCATCAGTCCTTCAGGATAAAGACAACTGGTGTGAAGCGATGGAACGGAGCTCAACAAGAACGTCATGATAACAGATACATCAAGGTGTAGCTTCTCATCGAGAGCGTACTTTTTCAATGACAGGACCAGAGGAAGAGACACATTGTCATCCCTTGTCGCAGTGCGACCGAGGAAGAGGACAAGCTTCAACTTTCTCAGTGCAATGATCTTCTCTTCAGTGAACGACGTGGTCTCCAAGCGCGCGACAAGTCTTCTGGTGAGGAAATGAAGGACTTGTGGAGTGAAGGATTTGGGAAAGAGCCTTCTGAGCAGTGAAATACCATCAGCCAGTGCAACATTCATGTGCTGCAACGGATACAACACTTCGCTCCGACTGTCAATCATCTTGGAACACTCCGTGTCACCCTGAAGTCCTGGGATGAACTTCAAAAAGTCAGACTCCTTAGACACATCAAGAAGATGAATCAATCTCTCAGCAATAATGAAATTTTGGTACAAAACAAGATCCATGTCAAAGTCCTCAGACAATGATTTCAGTATACTGTCCCTTTTGCCATGTTTGGTATAGGAGAACGAGATGGCATATGACATCGACCTCAGCCTCAGATCGTCCAACGCTCCTGCATCAGTCCCATTGATCCATGCAAGCGCTGTCTGGTTGCACGTCGTGTGAGACAGGCAGATGCCAGCCATAATGAGTTGGTTCGCCATGCGAAAGTGAGCCAAATCTCGATAGCCAAACAAAGAAAACGGAAATGTCTGGAACTCCTGGAACTCCGTGTACCAAGAACCAAGAATCTCAAACCATAGGTAGCCAGTCAATGCTGTATCTTCACCCGAGCCTTTTCTTGCCCTGGCAAGGGCAGCACCGACGTACTTTGAGAAGTGGAAGGAAGAGTGGTATCTGGATAGTGTGTTGATGCTCAAGACCGTCAGTGGGAACGACACATGAGCAATGACAGATAAGAAAATGCAGAACACCGAAGCAGACTCATCTGATGACTCGGGAGAGGTGAACATCTTCACAAACTTGTTCACGAAGGCCAACTGGCTGTTGACGTCCATCTTAGACAGGTAAAGCCCCATACAGGTACCCAGAGAAAACTTCACAACCTGACTTCTGGAGCACCAGATCTTGGAGAGTACCTCGTCAAAAATCACCGGATTGCCAAGTTCAATGGCGTTCTCATTCGCTCTCACCTTCAAGAGCAACTTGGAGAAGAGACCGCAGGAGTACTCGTCGTACAATTGGTCCTGTTGTACAAGTCTGAGGAGAAAGTCGAAGACATCAGCAAAATCTTGGATGAGCAGCTCGTTATCCTTGGTCAGTAACTCATCGGAAAACTTCGTGAAGAACGTCAACATGGAGAAGAAAGACAGTGGAGATCTCTCCATCTCGTAAGACCCAAGCAGAACAGTACCGCAAAGTCTCAGTAGCACCCTCAGATTGGATCTTGTAACCTTGGGAATGGCAGTGTTCTCCACGACCTCAAGGATTTCCACAAAACAGAGTGCAAACTGGGGAGCCTCAAGGGTCTCCATGTACTTCAGCGCAGCTTCAAGACCAGTGGACAAGTTGGTCTCCTCCTCGAACCCAGAGTAGACTCCCAAAATGAGACGCACGACAAGCTGCTCAGTGATAGTTACGCATGTGACCTCTGCTGCCGATGGAAGCTGTGTTTTCACCTCACGGCCGTGGTGTTTGCGAACAGAGCCAAAATCGGTGAACTCGTCTTCCATGACCGAGGATGTATTCACACTCTCAGATGACTCACGACTGTGAACTGTGAACAAGCCAACGTTAATGGAGTCAAGTATGAATGTCCCACCGTTGTTGAAAGTCTTGATGTCACACATTTCTGACATGACGGCATCTCTGTTCTCTGGTGTTATAGTCAAGCCTTCCAGAAGTCTGATCAGCTCGTACTTCAGTCTCTCAGAGGCACTGTAGAGTTGAGGAGCCTGGTAAATCCCTTGGTATATGAAGATACCAAACCGGATGAGCTTAATCAGCACCACACTCTGGTTCACTCTGTCAAATTCGATCATACACTCGATCACCTGGTTGATGACAGAGTCCAGCAACAGAAGATCTGAAGGCGGTCTTGGATTCTCGAACAGTCCGGCTCTCTGTACAACAGGTGGGACAAACTTGGTGTTCGAAATCTGTCTCAATAAACCTGCATGCACGTACCAGTTAGACATCACTCTGGTGAACGTAGTGTCGTGCCGTTTGAACGCTTCTTGAAACACCTGTGGTTTACCAGCCAACCAAAGAATGAAGTGTGGGAACATCGTGCAGTCTGCCCTTTCAAACACACTCGTGGACAATTTGAAAGCCAACCAGTTGATGATCATGTCCCCTGTGTGAGAGCCACTGTTGTTCAGGAACTTAGCGTGCTCAGAGATAGCCATCCAGAACTTCATGGAGTCATTGGAGATGTGATCGGGACCGTAGACCTGAGGGACCTCAAAGACAGATCTGATGAGCTGATTGATTGAGCGGTCGTTGATGATAAATGATGGTGTCGACAAAACTTGCAGAACCAATTGGCACGCCACGTTCATGCACTCCCTTTCCTTTACCATCTGGAGGTTGATCCTTAGAACTTCGTTCGACTCGTCATCTGCCAGCTCCCAGCCATGCTGTAGCATCGTGCGGAGTGCCAGTGAAACCCATGGGGCCAACTGCTTGTTCTTGTATAGTAGAACATCACCGATGGAGATGGAATTGACAGGTGTCTGCGTGGATGAGATGTGGAACGTGAGAAGTTGAAGACCCATCGCCTGGATGCTGGACTTCTCCGACAGGAGCAGCCTCTTGTAGAACTCAACTGGTGTGGTGGCCTTATCCAAGTTGTAGATAATGGACATTGAATCATCCTTCGTTCGCTTCCAGAGTGGCTGTTGCTGTGATTCCAAATCAAGAGTGAAGTAGGCGTTCACTGTGTTCACAATGGCCAAGTAAGTCATCCAGCACCTCTCATACTCCACCGCACTAATACCCATGGTCTCAAAGCAAGGCCAGATATACCCCTTCGGTCTTTCGTTGTAGAACTCAAGCATCTCGATGGAGAATGTGTCCATCGTGGTCTTAGAAAGCTGGTGAACGATGGATGCAGCGATCCAGTGACGGCAGTCACCTGCAAACTCCTGGGGGAAGAAGGGGACACGCTCACCATCTTCGCCGATAAGGGGCGCAATATCAGAGTGCACAAAGTAGCTGGAAGTCAAGGCAAACACAAGCAACTGATCTTTCAGCGGGTCGAAGTGTGTGGAAACCATGGCGCCAGCGTGCCGTGTGACGTATTTCACAATCTCTATGCCCTTGGCAATAGACCTCGACGCAAGAATCAAAAGAGCGGAGTTTGTGATCTCCAGTATCGTAGCAGTGGACGCCGTCGCCTTGTTCATGGTGTTGAAGTAGTCAATGACAAACTCTGTCAGTGGCTCCACGATCTCGCTGCTGTGGAGAGTTGAAACCTGAACCATGCACCGAAGTGAGTTGAGAAGATCAGAAACAAATTTCTCAGTCATAGAATACTTCAGTTGCTTCTTGAGTGCCTTTAGTATCAACAGTGTGTGCTTAACCCAGTCGGTTCCGGAGAGGTGCTCGCGGTGTTCCCCCACTGATAGCAGGGTGTTGATCACCTTGGACAAGTCCTTAGCCCATGGCTGGAAGATCCCATCCGTGAAGCCAAAGAGCCTCTCATGTATGAAGTCAAGGCACTTCTTCACAACCCGGTACTTGAGTCTCTTGGGGTTACTCGACACGATCCTTCTGAAGATGTATGACGACGTCTCCAACCTCGTCCTTACCGCTGCTGTGGCATTCTTGCTGTATGCCGTCCTCTCAGTGTCCATTAGCCGGAACAAAGAGTCGAGTAAAGCCATCAGCTCCTTGTGTGTGAATACATGTTCGGTTCTGACCAGTTCGTCCAACTGCTCAAGCGCCTCGTTTCGATCTCGTAGCTTCGAAGAGTCCAATTTAGCTTCCAATCCTGTTAGAAGATCTGTCACAGTGAAGAATTGAGTAGGGCGGTACGTACCAGTCAAGCTGAAGAGGTCAACTAAGCTCATAGTAATGTGTGTGAGAGTTTGCCTGGCCTTTATGAAGGGCCGCGTTTCTCTCCCAAGCTGAGCTCTAGAGTTGGGATCTTCATAGATCAACGTACAATTTCCTACTACGCGTTTCCTCTGGTACGGGCACTAAGGGGGAACGAAATTTTTGAACGAGCTGATAGTACGTAGAAGAGGCTACAAGAGGAGTTTGAATCCGTTATGTTACATTCGTATCATTTCCCCCCAGGTTTATGTAGTTTCAATATGACATTAATTTTGGTAGCAAACAAAGCAATTTAAACGACAACACCAGAGTTAGAAGCAATACGTGGCCACAAGTCGGCACACTCCTTACCAACTGGACCGGTGATAGCAGAACCCTTCATCTCACCCTTTGGGTTGACGATCACACCGGCGTTGTCCTCGAAGTAGAGGAAGACACCGTCCTTTCTTCTCCAAGCCTTAGACTGACGAACAACAATAGCTGGCATAACCTTCTTTCTCAATTCTGGCTTACCCTTCTTGACAGTGGCCATGACCATGTCACCGAGGGAGGCAGCTGGCAATCTGTTCAATCTAGCACCGAAACCCTTGACAGCGATGATGTAAAGGTTTCTAGCACCGGAGTTGTCGGCACAGTTCATGATAGCACCGGTTGGGAGACCCAACTAGAATGAATTTGTTAGTATAATGCTCGGGATAAAGTTTCATAATCACCATGGAGGCACAACCTGAGAGGTTCTGAGACGGTATAATGTGTTTTTGTGCGATCTTGGTGTTGAAAGTAAGTTGGTGATGAGAGAGAGGGAGAGTACCGCCATGTGCTGGACGCTCCTGACACTAGTCCGCCCCACTCCTTGACTTGTATGATGACCACTCCTTGTCTGTACTAGTGACCTTCAGTTATGCGTCTTCGGTAATACTCGTGATACCTTGATGGAAAAGATAGTATCTCCGTTGTGGCCTTGTGTGTGCGTCGTGGTTGGAGATAGCCGTGATTCGTTGTTCGTCTTCTGGTCTTTTCGATCTTTCAATGCTTCGTTCTTGGTCGTTCGTCGTGCTCAGGATCTCGGTGCAAATTCTCCATGGTGCTTCTCTGCTGTGCTCCTTAACATACCGAAATTCTGTACTTGTTACCAGAAGCACCAGTAGACATTTTGTGTGATGTGTGTGGCTATATTGGCTACTCCCCTGTTGGAGTGTTGAAGACAATTTTGTATTTTTCACCAGGCCTGCACCGTTCGCACCGCCAAACCGCAGCGGGACTGCGCTCGCGAATTTTCGGCCGCGCCCAAGCCTCCAGCCCGTCGTTGTCAGTGGAGAGTGCCACGAACAGAGGAGATACTCGCGAAACCAAATTTTCAAAAATGTGGCACCAACCATCCTCACGAGTATGAAGGTGTACGGGTGTTCTTCTGCGGTGATGCCCTAGCGAAAGTCACGTGAATTGTACTGTTTTGATTAGGGCTTCCGCGAAGACGAGTGCTTTATTCCCCCCGGGTTTAAAAGGCGGCCGCATAAGCTCAACTCTATCTTGTGCCTTTTTCATGCCTTCATCCCTCATTTTTGCCATCCTTTGAAACACACCCTCCAAAGCATCCACACGATCTGGCCTTACAATCACCAATCTTCAATATGCCTGGCCAAAGTATTCAGAAGAGGTCGTTAGAAGAGATGAACGCCACACGATCTCAGAATGACAACAAAACACAAACGCAGACTAGGAGCCCCAAGAGGAGAAGAATGGATACAGATGAACCGATAAGACAACTCTCATCACCTCAGAGGTTACGCAACTCACAACTATTCCTCGATGATGACGATGATGACGAAAATATCCCATACACGCATTCTAGATCTGTGTCGCCACTGCTTCCAGACTCATCTGATATCGAAGAAGTCCGTCCCAGACAGGCGGTAACCGCACATGTCGCACCCACTACCCCAGATCCGATCAACAACACGATTATTACTATCGACGATGACGACGATGGCGATGCCACGCAGTACTACGTTATCTCTGATGGAGAGGGCGATGATGATGACGACAACGATGACGATCTGATTGAGATTGGCAGCACGAAGTCTCCACAGAAAACAGTGAATCAGTTACTTGAGGAGAACAAGGAGAGAACTACAACCTCTTTAAGCGGTGCCCATTGTTGCGTCTGTTTCGACCCACCCGACCAAACTATCGTTCTACCCTGCGGTCACGTTTATTGCAAAGACTGTGTCTTCAAGGCTTTGAGCTCCATGAAGAAAAGCACAAAGTCATCTGGACCTTGTGCTCTTTGCAGAGTGACTACACAGTACAAGAAGGTCATCGTTGGGCGCTTCAAGAAGCAGAGGAAGACGCTGGAAGGTTGTTGATGGAAGGATACGTCACGCTTATGAACACCACCCATGAACCCAAATGATATTTATAGAGCAGGTTGCCGTTTCTGTAGTGCTTGCTGGGCAATGTAGTACTTGTTTCCATCACGGTATGGTGGCTTGCGTGCCTTTAAATTTGGTGATCGAGACCACGCCCTACTTTCCGCTTATCGCTTTTGTGTCACAACCGAATGCGCGCGTGGGTACATCAAGAACAAAAACTCCTCAGGCACTTCCTCTCTCGACCTACAACTTAAACGTTCAAAGCTCAAAAGCTCCAAGCTTCTATTGCTATCAGACCTCCAATCCATCAGTGGTTTGGAAATTTTGCTATCCCTTTCGTTGCACCGAACCCAACCAAACCCCCACACTTGAGACAACGCCAAAGATGAGTACAGTCGCCAAGCTCACATCATTCACCTGCATTCGGAAACAACAGCCTAACAGGTCAGATGCTGACTCGTGTCTCGAGGTGATTCCCCCTTGGTTCAATGATGAAGATGACGATGATGGGTTGCAGTTGACGCACACTTCCAGTCACGACGATCCCTCAGAGGCTTACCAGCACCCTTGGAGTTGTTCTGATGTATCCAAGGCAGCTTCTTCAACTTCCCCTCTGTGTCTGTTGACCCCTCCTCAGACCTCAGCTTCTCGCAGAGAGCTTCGCCAACACAAAAGAACACCATCAGAGAGAATCAAGGTCATCACCTTCCAGCCAACAAGGGTGCTACCAAGGCTCACCTACCCAGACGGTACATCAGCAGTCGTCCAGCGAGGCTTGTTCAGAGGACACATTGACCGGAGGCTCACCCATTGTGCTTATGATAACAGCGGATCATTGAGTCACTGTGCGTTCAGAAGTTGTTACTGTATGACGGCGTCACTTGTTCCATCTCCCTTGAAGAACACCATCGACTTTGACGAGGTGAACCCATACGATGATGAGAACATTCCTGGGTATGATGACTATTACAACGCCAGCTTTGGCGAGAAGATCCGCCTGATGTCATGGTTGAAGCACAGATCTCATATGGAACCTCCAGACGCACTGCATTCCATCCACGAGGGACCAGGCATGTGGGAACTGTTCAGCAAGAACGGCTTCGATGACACCATCCCACAGACACCGCTTCAGCAACAGTCCAGGTTCAAGAGGTCATTGTTTCATAGTAACAGTTTCAGGAGAATTGTTGGGCACATCGTGAGTGTGGATACTGGCCCTGCCCGTCTGACTCCGCTGACGTCGTCGCCATCTTCACTGCCGATTCTTGGAGGCAGCGCCAGAAAATCTGACGGAGAAGCCGCTGATTCCAGGTTGCAGAGGCCTCAAAGTGCCCACTTCGAAGTGACAGTTGCCTCAACGGTCTGACTCCGAGTTAAGCGTACTGTGTCGTCGTTATGGTCCAACTCTTCATCTCATCTCTCACATCCTTCTCCCTCAATACATCACGGTCTCTTATCTGTTCGTCTCGCTTTAGGCTGGCCATCTGTATGTCAATAAACCTTTCGCCTTGTTCGTTCTTGGCCCACCCATCACCTCCGCTGACGATGTCATCGACGCACTCTGCAGCGGTGAACTCCGCAGGTCTTGGATCCCAAGACATCTCGAAGGTCTTTTGATAGAGTCTTGTGACGACTGGGTCGGTGCTTATCCTGAGGTTTCTGTGTAGTTTCTGCTCGCTGGTGGTGATTTGTGATCCACTGGCTGTACGTCTGTGTTCCTTGATAAGCGAGTTTGCCGCTGAGGGGTCTGTCCCTGTGCCATGCGAGCTCGCGTCCTGTAGGGATTCTGTGAACGCAGTGGTAATGCCCCTGGATTTCAGTGGTGGGACCAGGAACTCCTTTTGGTCGCCTTTGATCAGAGTCATCCCAATCTCCATGCTCAGCACCGCATTGACTTTGGAATCCTTGAGCAAGTAGCGCACGGGTGTGGTGCCCTCTTCTCCGCAGAACTCTGATAGGTTCACTGAGACACGACCAAGGAATATTTTCTCTGTTCTCTGTGGTGTGAGGTCGTCTGCAATGGTGTTGGCCACTGCCGCTGCTTGGCGGATGTGTGGTGGCAAGTCGCCATTGCTGGAATTGCTTGTGGATCTGTGGTGGTGGTGATGATGCTTGATGACAACGTAGACTTCGAGCTCGAGCTCCTTTGGAGCCAGCACCCCACTGGAAGTGGTGGACAACTTGACGATGGACTCATAAGAGTGCTTCCAAATACATCTGTAGTCCCTGATGTGAGCCGGTGGAGTGCGGCCTTTCACGTTCTGGAGTGTGTTGGTGACACGCCATTGGACGAAGCAGTGGCCTGACGGTTTTGGGACGTTGGAGAGGTCGCTGATGACGAGAGTCATCAGGAACTTGGGCCGTGCCATATTCGCTGTTCGCTGTGGGGTCTGCTCTCGTGCGAGTGGTGGGAAATGTGCATTGTTTAGTTTATCAGCGCCCGGGAATTTTTATGGGGGAGCCGGCGGTCGGTCTAGCGCCCCATCGGCAGCAGCACAAGCAGCAGCAGCGTACACGCGAGCAAGGTCCCGCGGAAGCAGGGCTGCTCCCGGCGTCTGTATGACGTTGTGAGCGTAGGCTGATGACAGGTGAATGGGCATCATGGGCGAGTGACCGTCTGCGTGGGGCCTGGACCAGACTGCCGGCCAGCCTGCTCGCTGCTTATCCGGGGCCAGCGCTGCTTAACGAAAATTAAAGGGGCCTTGTGGTGATCGGATCAAAACCGAGAATGCACAGGCCCATCCCACAGCCGCCTCGCCCCACTGGTGTCTGGGTTGTCTAACAACGTCGCTCCGTGGGCAATTCCCCTGCTTCTGCTCTCGCCTCTCGAGAATTCCCCCCAGCTGTTACAGGCGGTCCACACCCCTGGCAAGACCATCGCCAGATTCCGCATTCCAGCTCTGCCTTCCCCATACGCATCCACCCGCCCACTTGTTGGCCGGCAGACGCTTGAACGGCCCAATTTCCACACAACATAGCAACAAATCTCCCTCGTTAGCTTCCCCTCCCACTTTTCCACACCTCTCCCAGACAGCATCCTACCGTCATGGATCACGACACCACGCGTCCTCACATCCGCCAGTACGCGAGTACGGGCCAGTTCGAGCACAGAGACTCGGTGGCGTCCGAGTTCTCGACCCAATCCGTGAGCTCGTTCCCTACACACGGACTCATCAAAGTGTCCAATTCGGATCAGGGCTCCAGCTGTGACTCGATGTCGTTGCTCTCACCCCAGGGCTCCACGTTGTGGAACAACTACGAGATCAAAGCAAGCGGATCACCGGGGAGGAAATCACACATCTCCTTCGCCAGAACTCTGGACCCAGCACATGACGAAAACGACGACCGCCCTAAGACACCCAAGACGCCGCTGAGTGCTGCGACAGCAACTTTTGGGGCACAATTGGCCCCCGAGCCTGTGGTGGAGAAGTATGAAGACCAAGTGGCCACGCCGCTATCTCTAAAATTGCCCTTCGACGAAGAAGCCAAGGGCTTGAAGATCCCAACGGAGCGTTTTGACAGAGTCCGGTACTTCCTCGACAGAGTCATCGCTGCACACCAGTCAGAACAGGGCGTCTTCCTCACAGACAAGGTGTTCCTCAACAAGAAGATCTTTGCACAGCGGTCTATTGGTATTCCGAATGGAAGTGTCAAGGTCGGCATTATCCAGGAGATCACATCCATCTTAAAAAAACTTGTTGACAACGATGGGTCCCTACTTAGTGTCAGCAGTGTTGATGCGACGCTGCACTACTACGAGAAGCTCATGGATGCGTTTGACGTGTTTGGATCTCCAAGTGACGAGCGGTTCCCAGTTGACAGCTACTCCATGTCCACCACTCCGGCTTCACCATCACGCAGACAGGACAGCAAAGAAGTCTTGTACGAGGAGAACAGAACACCACCTCAGCAACAGAATCGCTCCTCCTATACATCAGAGGGCAAGTCGACGGATTCAAGAGGAAAGAACAACAGAAACTCATTTGTGCTACTGGACAAGCTCAAGCCAAAGAGAAAGAGAAAATCCATGCTGAGTCTCGACCAGGCATACCACGCCGGATCACCTCACACGCCACACAGTCTACACAACTCCAAGAGCAGAGAGCAGCTCAGTGACTCCCGCTCGCCGCACAGAGACCACTCACGCTCCATCAGTGTCTCCACAACTGCGTCCTCACGGTCCCAGAGAGACCAGTGCCTCCTCGCAGAGTATCTCGCTCTCCTCGACGCACTCTACGCTGCCACGGACGATGCGTACGACAAATTTGGACCAGACTCGACGAGTAACGAGATACTCGAAAAGACGATCTACTTCATGGACACGCACGTCGTGGCATTCATCATGAAGGACATCACCTACCTCGCACTCAACTTGATGAAGAAGTCAATAAGCGACTACTGCTGAAGGTAAACACGAAATCTGTGTTGGCTTCACATATTTGAACAAGCTACCTAGCGGGAAATCAAACGCGCAGCTTCACTGCTTCATGTAGATGCCAACCTCCTCGTCAGCCTTCTGCTCAACCATTGCTGGTTCTGGGATGTACTCAGCAACCTCCAGTGGGCGTCCCTGAGCGTCCACAGCTCTTCTCAAAAGACTTCTCTTCTTCTTAAACAGGTCAGCAACAAGCAATGGCGTGGCTGTTGGGTAGTCGGCCCAGTTTATGGCCAGTGCACTCTGGAACGATCTCACCTGCTGGTTACCACCACTCACAGGCTGGAACCAAACGTTGTATATGGTGGTGTAGGTGGAAATACCAGTTGTTGGTGGGGAGTCAACCAAAGCGCCTTTGAACTCAAGGTACAGCGTCTCATTCGACTTGATGGCACTGTCTGGGGTGACGTACAGGTTGTTGGCGTTGTGTGTGAGTGTACCTGGGAAAGTCGAGTATCCGGTCAGATTGGCACTCTCGGAAGTGACCCAATATCCGTAACCAATGGACTCAATACGTGTAACTTGCCAGTCGTTGGTGTCATCATACAGATCATCAGTGACATTGAATCTGAAAGAAAGAGTGGATCCATCAAAGGATGAGTCTGTTTGGGCGTTCACCAGAGTAGAAAGGATGAGGGAAAGCACAAGAAGCAACAGCTGCATTTTCAACTATTGGTCAATATGATGTGGAAGCAAGGAGCAGACTTGTACCACCCAACGCAGTCGACTTCTCCCCACTTTATATAGATTCCTGAGAAGAGTTTGAGCGTCTTTCCGAGGTGCAAACCCTATAGACCATGAGCAACGATATGCACGTCTGGCGCATGGAAGAAACGTCTGGTAACTGCAAAACGTGGGCTCACAGACCTGGCAGCAACTGTCTAAAGCCTTTTAAGGTCCATTTGTTTAGACTTGGTGCATATGACACCTCTATGGACCCGAATTCATGGACCTTAACCAATGTTTACTCTTTCTTCGGCTGGCATTGTGCAACGCGCGGTAGGTTAAGCCACGCATGATCAGAGTTCGCAGGAGAACTTTAACGGTAGAGAATCCGGGTGTATGCCGCTTTCTTCTGTGGAGCTGGCCTAATCATACATGGCTTTCTCATATATGGGTGGCTCTTTACGAAGCTTTAGCCGTTGAGACGTTGCTTTTGGAAAAAGTCCGCTCCGGAAAGAGCCAGTATGGTACATTTTGACCCTCTGGAAAGCACTCTGGGGAAACCGTTCCCGATCATGACTGGAGTTTAATCTTGCAAATCCGAAAAATCACTGGAATTTTACCAAGAGCTCGGACACCACTGATCGACGGTGGAGCTCTCCACTTCGGCAAGGTCCATAGCCTCGCTCTGATCAATTAGCAAGTCTAGCAGTGTGGGTCAGTAGCTAGCTCTCTTTGTGCGGGTGACCCCCGTGCCCCGTGCACTAAGTACCAAGAACTGGAGCAAGGCTATCCTGAATACAACTCCTAAAAAATGCTCTCGACTTTTCTGTTCCGTCTGTCTGCATCCGTCGATAGCTATCTTAGACAATGCAATTCCAGCACCAACTATATAGGTTGGTTCCGACTTTGTGGGGTTGGCGTACCAAATCCCAATTCGTGCTAAATTCCCCACTTACTTAAAATTAAGCCGCAGCCTGGTTCGGATCTTTCTCGGGCCGATGAACATGATATTCTATTCTCTCCCACCCTTTCTGCAGACGACCTCTTTCGCCTAGAACGTGTTCCACTTCGGCTTCTCTGGTGTGTACTCCTCTCACCACTGTATTCGAAAAAAAAAAAAAAAAAAAACTCCTTTAAGTTAACACCAGTGGCATCTCTCTGACGTGAAGTGCCCACCCTGAGTGCTGTCTAGCATCAGCAGGATATCATGAGACTCTCTACATACTCTCAAATCATAAACTGCCCCTGAAGAGGTTGGAGCGAGCCTCAAGGCGAGCTACGTCCGTCCCTCCGTGCGCGCGATCAAAGCTGGCTGCAAAATAAAAAAATAAACATATCCTCGTCAAGGTTCGAACTCGAAAACCTTTGCAAACGCGGACTGTGTTTTGTTTTTTTTCTTTTTTTTTCCTCGTTTAGCCCCGCAGTGGCAAAAGCGCAAATCCAGAGCTATCAACAACGACTGAAGACAGACTGGCAGCCAAGCCCAGCGATCGCCATGGCTCCCTGTGATCTCAACGTCTCAGTTAGCCGGGCTAAAGGTGACATTGTCGAAGGCACACTGCGCGTTGTGGTACGGTCTCATGTCAACATCACCAAGCTGATCGTCACCATCGAAGGCAGCTCCATCAGCAATCTCGCTACGAAGAAAGGGCAGGATCCCACTCCAATCACGAGAACTGAGAGACATACAATCGTTCATGACTCAGTCACTATCTCTGCAAAGTACACTGAGCTTTCCACCGGAGAGTACAAACTTCCTTTCTCGCTCTCTCTTCCATCCGTCACACAATGCAAGTCCTCGGCAAAGGGTCAGTTCCACGTTTACGGTCCCCTTCCTCCCTCATTCACATCACCTCATCTTCAGGTACACTATAAGCTCAGTGTCACGCTTCACGTGAAAAAGAGCTCCGTTTTTGGGGCCTCAAAGCTTCATAAAACCCTGATGATCCCTCTCAGTCCATCACAAGTTGTACCACCCAACATGACTAAGTCGACAATCATTCAGCAACGCTTCACGATTCCACCACTACCAGAACCACCAAAATCATTTATCTCATATCTGTTTACTCCCACGGCTCCACCGCCATCTGACAGGCCCTTGATAATGGAGATGAGAAGCACGGGAGTCCTCCAACTCGGCGGATCGTTGCCGATCGACTTGTCGTTTGTCTCCAAGGCAGTGAGGTCGATGTATCTCCACAAAATCACAATTTCGATTCGCTCCATAATCACAGTTAAGGCCAAGGAGCTACGACAGACGATTGAGAACTGGTTGACTCTTTGTGACGTGATCTGTACGGAGAGACTGAAACTGACTGAGGGTAGGGCTATCGTTCCCAAGCACATCTATGACTCCGTCGTGGCTGGGATGTCCAAGAGTTTCAAGGTTTGCAATGGTGAAACGCACTACGAGCTGCATGTGACTTGTGAGGTGTCAGGTCAGGCTGCTGAGACTAGCAAGAAGGTGCATGTGATGAAACCGGTGATGTTGGTTGAACATGACTTACCAAGCTACGAGGAGGCTGTCGGTCCGCAGATTACTTCACCAGGGATATTGAAGACTTCCAACTGAGACTGTACGTTACTTGAGGCGACGCTGGACGTTGTCCATTGCATAAACTGGATATAGATGCTAAAAGGTACGTGGTTTGGGGAATTAATGGTTTCTGTAGCACTGCAAGCTTCTGCCGATATAATTACTCCGTTTGGCTAGGGTCTGAAACAGCACCGCCGTTGTTGAAACACATACACATCACTGCTCACGCCCTATTGTTTCATCTCTGATATCTTGAGGTTCTTGTCGTGCGGTTTAGCGAGCTTTACGGATGCGAACGAAATTTTACGCATCTCATTATTTCCCGATTGGGACACCAATGAGTGATTCTGACACAACATGCAAATTTTCACCAGAAATATGAAACCACGACACAAAGAAGAGGAGTAGTATAAATGCACAGCACTGTCCTCCATCTGGTGTGGTTGAACCTGTTGTAGTACCCTACCTCCAATTTGTCAGACCCACACAGAACCTTAAAAGTCGCTCTTTGATTTTCTCCACCGCCACACTCCATACAACAATGCAGCTCTCCACTCTTTTGACTCTTGCGTTTGCTATCCCAGCACTCGCTCTTCCAATTGCTTCCACCACCACTGTTACCAACTCCACCTCCACCGAGGACGTCAGCACCGAGTCTTCCGCTGCTGTCTCAGGGTTCCCGTTCTCCACCAACGCCATTTTGAGTGCTGTCCAACTCACCGACGATGTTTTCCCAATTATTCTGGATGATGCTGTCTTGTTTGTCAATTTGACTATTGCTGAGGCTTCCATGGAGTGAACCTAAGACACTTCACCTCCACTGGGCCTGTTGCCGCACCCAAGGGGTTACTAAGTGTTATTACTTCTGGTGCCCAGATTTTCCCTTTCTATGACCGTCCACGCTCCTTTCAGTTTCACCAAAAGTGACCCTGAGTCACACGTTATTATCATTAATTTCAACACGCCATTTGTACCGTTAGTGCCCTGTGTTTTGCTTGTAGTTGACGCTCATCCAAGGAAATGTAAACAATGGATTCTTTCCGAGCTCCGCTTATCTCCGCCATCAAACGCGCGTCATGGAAAGCGCGCGGGGTTGTGTCAAAAAGTTGAACATCAACAGAAGAGCAACATCAGCGCCGAAACCCACCAGATTAGCCGCCGTACCAAAATTTCCCTGAAGCATGAGCAAGCCATTTCCCCTGAAGGAGGTGAACTGGGTCGTCATTGAGTGTGCGCCAGACGCCATCGAGTGCTTCTACGACGATGAGAATCGTCTTACCGCCACCGTCACTTTCACTATCAAACCGTCCAACATCGACAGAGCGGTTACCATCTCATCCATCTCAGCAACGCTAATGTCACGGAATGAGATCTTCTGCAACGTCGCACGCAAAAGCAGGGTAGGGGATGAGAAGAAAAGCTCGTTTTCTGACTCCATCATGGAGCAGGTCTTTGCGGATGTGAGTCAGGTGGTTCCTTTGCCTGACGAGAAGGAGAGCTTGACCTTGGATAACACAGGCACTGAGTTTGCATTCACTGTCACTATCAAAACAGATCCACTCAGTGACAACTGCGTGGGCAGGCTCTATCTGCCGCCGGAATCACAGTTAGGCCAGCCAAGTTCGGAGCTCTTCAAGCACTACAAGAGATTGAACTCCACAGCCAAGTTAGCCATCAAAATCAAGGTCATGTATGGGAGAAAGTCAAAGCTTCGAAACGCTTACCAAGAGATTGAGGTCACAGTTCCTGTGTTGCCCAGGTTGTCTTCTGTGGCTCTTGACAAGATCAAGAATGAGGGACGCCAAGCCAGAGCTCGTTCGGATGTATACCGCCTCTATACAAACTTGGAAGATCATGTCGGTATCCCATTCATCTTCGATGTCCGTTCCTACCTCAAGTTGGTCCCTGGTACAAAACGCACCTTTCAGGTCCTTCTTTTGGCCGCTGAAAATCTCAGGAACATCACTCCAAGTTTAAGAGGTGTTAAGTGGTCTCTTCAGTTCACAGGTATCGTGAAGCCACACTCGGAGAAGTGTGCGTGGTTACAATCAAAGTTGATAAAGTATTTTGAGTCCATAACTTCTGAGATTGACCTTTCACCAATGATCAGAGTGGGTGGCCTGGGCCCTTATCCGTTTATGCTCGATGTCAGTTCTTACTTTGAAGATGAGCTACCAGAATTCGTCCCAAGCTTTACTACAGACTTCTTGACCAATGAGTACACCGATTTCAAGATCTCAATTTGCCCACAAAGTACACATAACAATACTGCCTTTCTCATCTCCCAAAGTCGCTCCCTGCTCCTGTTTGATTCTTCGAGCATATGTTTGACACTTCCTTCCATTGACAGAGAGAGAGCACGGATGGAAGATCGACCAGACTATGCTGACACTCATTCATCACCGGAGTTTCCTCCGAGTTACGAGGATGTCTTCGGCGCTTGTAGTTCAGCTAGTGTCCTTTGAGTAACTCTTGAATACAATGTGCATAAAGTAAACTAAACTGTGGCTTCGTGCTTCGCAAAGGATGAACACCGACAAAAATAACAGTAACCAACGAAGAATCGTCAATTGGCGTCCCAACTGATCGTGAGCTCCATCCCACGCGTAGAAAGGCAAAATCTCCAACACCAAGTGATATAAGGTCAACGAAGAATCCAGAGACGTGGTGGAGAGAGATGGTGTCAAGGTCCATAGAAGGTACCAGAGAAGTTCTCGGATTGTGGCATAAGTCTGTCATAAAGATGGTGTCAAAACTGTATCATATGAGTATGATTCATCAACGGTGTCAAACGGAAAGAAAACAAGACAAAGAAAACAAAAAGGAAGTAAATACAAGCGTATGTTGTGGTGTCATAAGGTGTAAGTGGGCTTCCTGGTTAGCCCATGGACCATCGGTGGTAACGTTCAGTGA
Source organism: Petasospora rhodanensis (assembly GCA_030569395.1). Taxonomy (NCBI): domain Eukaryota; kingdom Fungi; phylum Ascomycota; class Saccharomycetes; order Phaffomycetales; family Wickerhamomycetaceae; genus Petasospora; species Petasospora rhodanensis. Next base: position 49,087 of record JAJMKQ010000259.1, read on the forward strand.
TGTTCAGCAGTTAGGGAGATGACAGTTCGTACCCCATTGATCATTAAACGTTCTCCGACGGAACGAAGTCTGTATGGTGGGGGCTCAGGAGGCACCCGGGGTGCTTGAATGACTTCTGAAAATAGTCGTGCCCTTATGTCAAAGCTCTTCTGCCAACATGATACCCGTATGATCACGATCTCATCTTGTAGGACTTGTGATATCGATTTCAATCTTTGTTGATGAAGCATCCTTATCATAAGAATCCCCAATATCTGATCTTGACAGAGTATCGGTCTGTACTCATAAAACAGTCCTCGTTGTTGAACTTGCGCAGCTCTTTCCTGAAACTGTCCAGTGTCAAGGTGATGATGTCTGTGTATACCAAGGTTTCCGATTCTGCTTTGGTGAAGAGCAAGAAGCACTCGTCCAAGTGTGAGATGTTTCTGATGTTGCTGACGTTGGCGGAAGTGTGCCTCTGGTATCTGTTGGCCTTTGAGGAACTCTATCTCATAGATCTGATCTGGAGCCACGTCGTGACGTTGCTGGTCTTGTAGAACAATGGTAATCAATAGAGGCCTGATACAACCCGACGCTGAAAGTTGCAGGTGAAATGGCCAAGGAGATCCTTTCAACCCAAGGTCGAAGAGCCGCTGGTGCAACAGGAGGATGTTCTGTGGACTCAACAGCAGAGTCTGACAATAGTCAGAACTCAATAGTATCGGTATCGTGTGCGACTCCATGGAATAGCGTATCCCCTTGTCAATAACGAAGTCGGTGTCTGATTTGGTACCGGTCAGGGTTGAGCTCATCTTCGATGTCATAGTCTCCGCAATCATCTCCTTCAAGACATAGTGAGGATCTCTGGTGGGGCTTGAATCCATCATGGAATTTTGTCTCCATAGTGCAAGTTCTTGTGACATCTCTTGAAGGGATTCAGCAGCAGGAGTGGACACTCTGGGGCAGGGTGTTGACGATATCGACGAAGATCGGAGGGTGCAGCAGTGGTCAGACCAATCAAACATCTGGTGGATGGAGAGTCTCTTCAGCAAAGTAGTGGCCAAGTATCACGCCCTCTAACGCTCTGCAACAGTGCACGTAGAGTCTGGGTTCTGAGAACAAACAGTGGCTGGGAGTGTTCTGTTTCTGAGTAGGAGTGAGGAAGCGGTCTGTCGTAGCTCAAACGTTTGGTAAATGCGTATTGTAGTTCAAGAGAGCGGAGGAAGAGACTTTTGATGGGTTGTGGGTTATGATGGTTTTTTGAGTTTGGAATGTGGGTGGTCTTTTTTTTTTTTGCTTTTGAGTTGTCTTTTTGAAATGTAGTTATGCGGTTGGGTTGTGGTAGCTGTTGTGTTGTGTGTTGATGCAAGTGCGACTCAAGTCTCGTTCTTCTCAATGATATATGGTCACAGTTGCAGTGGAGGATGAGGAAGAAGAGAAGAAGGGTGTGGTATGGAAGAGAGAGAAAATTGGTTGAGGGACCCCCTATTTATACCCGGAATTAGTGGTTTTGTGGCATCTCTGCTTGAGCACCAAAAAAGTGTAAACAGTTGTCCCGCGGCCGGTGCCACAAAGCCGGTCGTTCGGAAACAGAAATCCCCCGATCTCAAAATGGTGGATTACAACCGGGCCAGGAATGCAAAATCAGTTCTTATATTAGATCAACCTGCTCAGGGTCATTTAGAAAGTCCTTCCAATGCTTCCTTGACCAGGTGGCTTCCCTTAGGATCCAAGTTCAAGGCAATCGTGAACTGCTTGATGGCGTCATTCTTTCTGTTTGCCAGCTTGTACAACTGACCCAAGAGGTAATGAACACTGGCTTCATCTGGTGCAATAGTAGACAAGTGCTCAAAGTCCACCAAGGCAGAGTTATAGTCTTCCATGGACAACAACAGCTGGGCCTTTTTGAAAAGTGCAAGGGCACTTAGTGGTTGGATCTTGCAGGCCAACTCATACTGGTACAGCGCCTCGTCCCGTTGGCCAAGTTTCTCAAGCATCATACCGAGGCAGCAGATCAAAATCACATTGATAGGGTTGATGTCAACCGCCTTGCGGAAATGGAATTCAGCCTTGCCAAAGTTTCCCAACTTGAGATACACCATACCGATACCGTATAGAGCGTTGTAATGTCTTGGATCCATGAGCAACGCACGGCGGAAGCACTCCAAGGCATGCTCGTAAGCATCATTCGAGACGTACTCGTGTCCTTGCAACGTGTAGGCGTAGGAAAACTTCTCGTCAAGCTGGGTGGCTCTGTGGAAACATTTGATGGCTTCATCTGGCTCCCTGGCGATGGAGAAGAGGTTACCCATGACAACCCAGGACTGAGGTGCGTTTCTGTCAACATTCATCATCTCGTACGCCAAGTGACAAAGCTCGACGTCCTTATGTAAATGCCATAACAGAGTTGAGTAGTACTCCATGTCCTCGATTCTGGTCTTGTCGGACTTGCGGAGTTTCTTAAAGTACGTCTCCGATTCCTCATAATTGACGATCTCGAAATGCAGTCTTCCCAACTTGCTGAGAACCCAAGGTGTGTTGAGGTGGGCTTCTGGGAGAGAGTTCAAGATGCGAATGGCCTTGAAGCAATCGTAGCGGGACATGGCTTTGTAGCCCTTGGCATATGTAGAGTAGATGTTCAAGAGGTACTGTTCGCCCTGTGCTTCATGTGAGAGGTACTTCTTCGCGCCTGTAGACTCTGCGGAAAGAAGCGACTTGGTTCTCTTCTGGCCAATCTCCACGGAGGCACCCTTTCTTCCAGCACTTGAATTGACAGAGCTTTTATTCGCACGAGAAAGTGGCTGGGAGATGAGTCTCGATGTGACCTTCGCTGCGGTGAACCGCGGTGCTCTCTTGATGGTGTCCCCACCTGCGATCGGTGGAGGGGGTTTGAATGCACTGTCCCTTGTAATTGATGCTGACCTGAGCTTGCGGTTTGGTGCTCCTGGGTGTGATGGTTTGTTCATGCGAGGCGTCTCAAATCCTGGGATCTCTCTTCCCTTCGGTGTCTCGTCAATCTTCTTCGATGATGACTTGAGTGGCTGGATGTTGGCAGAAGACTCACCGAACGGGTCTCTGGAGTCATAGCCGTCTGCTGGAGAGTCCGTTTCCAGAGAAAATGTCGATGCTCCAGGTGCCACTTTGTAGATGGCTTTCACTCTGATGTTTGCGCCCATCTTGTTCAACTCCTCAAAAGAATCCCAGAGGTATGGATTCCGTTTCAATGCCTTGGAGTGGTTTATAGCGCTCTCCTTAGAATCACCCACCAAGAAGTAGAGACGTCCCAACAAGTTATAGAACACAGCTGGATCTGGCATGATGTTTCTTTCCACCTCGTAGTCGGCGGAGAGAGTCTCGGGTAACTGTTCCCAAAGATGCTGCGTACTGGTCAAAGCATAGACACCTTCAGATCCCATCTCGAGTTCCAGCGCAGCCTTGGCAAAGACAAATGCACACCCAGCATGCTGGACATTCGCAGTGATGTTGTATGCAGCCTTAAAGCGTTGTCTCTTCAACAACACAAGTCCGTAAAGATGAATGGCGTCAGAATCTGAATCTCCGGCTTCTGCGAGAAGTCGTTCGGCGGCGAACTCTGCTGAGGAGCCAAGATCATTGTCAAGATGATAGATGACAACAGATCGAAGTTGTTGAAGACTGTAGCCTTTGGCGCTCATCTTCTCGTGGTAGCAGTTGATCGATGGCGACTCTGGGCGGCTAATTCTTGTAAGTGTGAAATTCTGCTCGTGAGAATGGATTAAGCAAGAACAAGGAAGGCGGGTCGAGTACAGCCTCGTATTTATGTGGTGCTCACGTGGTGTAGGTCTGTGAATGTATACTGTAGGGTCTGGTAGAAGCTAGGTCTTGCCCTGATTAGTTATCAGCCAACAAACAAGGTAAGCCCCCACCTTCACAACAAACAGTGCGGGCGCGAAAATCAAAACAAAAAAAATGTACGTAAGCACGCCCGCAAACATTACGTAAAGTTATTCGCGAAAATGGCCGCGGTCTAGACCGAGGCTTCTGTCGCTTCGCCAAAGACAAAGGTGGGTGTAGGAAGGGCTGTTGCGCCGTTAAGATCAGAGCCTAGCGCTGTCATTCTCGGCTTAGACTCTAATTATCATTTCAACAGGAGCATCAATCTGTTGATAGAGCGCACAGTACGTAGTTCACCAATTTGAAGGCTGGGCGCTCTTCTTGAACCAGCATACAGCCAGATCAAAACAGTCCGCGCGTTTGTATGGTTTTCGCGCCGAAGCGTCTCTCTCTCCTTTTGATCCCACCACCGACAAAGGAACACGCAGAATTGTCCACGCTTGTCTATTCGCTCCCGTGCTCCACTGGCATCGCCTGGAAAATAATCTGATCCCATCTTCGATCCCCATCGCAACTGCTGTCCACTTCCCAGCCATTGACACCTTCTGGCAGAGGCCTACACAACTCGGCGTCCCTTACATTCGTTTCAACACACGACCAAACGCACTCCACAATCAAAACACGCATCACCCAGCTGTAACCAATGCTTCTGGAGAGCATACCGCTACTGGCATTGACAACGCTAACACAAGCCACCCTTGGTGGTGCCTTTGATCCTTTCGGTGAGTCTTTATGCTGTTCTCTGCCTCTTGGTGACAACTACTAACAACAAATTTAGGTTGGACACCGAACTACTTCAGCAAGGGTCAGAAAGTGGATCTCTACGTGAATCGCGTAGAGTCTGACACAACACAGCTCCCGTTCGCATACTACGACCTTCCGTTCACATGTCCACCAACGCCACAATCAAGGCCATTGCATCTCTCCCTCAACGAGGTCATCAGGGGCGACCGTATCTGGGAGTCTGACTACAAGCTCACCTTCGGTGAGGATGCCCCATGTCATCGTCTCTGTGATCGTATCACCAAACCGGAGGGTCTCAGAAGAGCTGATGAGCTTATCAGAAGTGGATATGTTGCCGAGTGGCTGATCGACGATCTCCCAGGCGCCACGACATTCATCAGCTCCACGGACAAGAAGAAGTACTACGCTGCTGGTTTCCCACTCGGGTTCGTCAAGGATGGAAGAACGTACTTGCACAACCACGTCATGATTGTGATCAGATTCCACAAGGAGAAGAACGGTCTCAATACCATCGTGGGCTTTGAAGTGTACCCAAGAAGTGTCAGTGACTTCCACTGTCCAGGTGCCTCCAAAAACTACGAGCACTACGAGATCAACGTTGATGCCACAACAGAACATATCATCCCATTCACATACGCTGTCTACTGGCGTGAGGAGGTTTCGATTACATGGAGTGACAGATGGAAATTATATTTCAAGAGCGAAGTCAACAACGATGGCATCCATTGGATCTCCCTTATCAACTCTCTGGTCTTGGTCTCCTTCCTCTCCGCTGTGGTCGGCGTGGTGCTTCTCAGAACACTGAACAAAGATATTCAGACATACAACACCAACATGGACATGGCCACAGAGAACATCGTCATTGAGACGGACAAGTCGGACACTTTTACCAACTCTGGCTGGAAGCTCATCTCCAATGACGTTTTCAGAGCTCCTTCCCGTCCGTTCCTTCTCTCTGTTGTACTCTCATCTGGTGTGCAAGTTTTCTTTACCATCATTGGTGTACTCATCCTTTCTACCACCGGTGTTCTTGGAGCCAACGTGAGAAACAGCGTGATCAGTACTTCATTGGCACTCTTCATCATTGGTGGTACCGCTGCTGGCTACTCAGGCATCAGATTCTACAAGAACTTCACACAGCAGAGTTACGTCCCGGGCTGTATCAAGTACTCTTTGGTCTTTGGCGGCTCGCTGCCATTCATTGTGCTTGCCTCCGTGCTCGTTCTGAACTGTATCGTCTGGGCCAATGACTCTTCTAACGCTCTTCCTTTTGGCACTGTGGTTCTCTTGGTTGCATTCTTCCTGCTTCTCGAAGTCCCACTGTCCATCGTCGGTGGATTGATTGGTAACAGAAGTCCACCGGCTCCTATGAACTCCAATTTGAATAAGCCACAGAAATTGGTTCCAAGACAGCCAAAGTTCCTCTCATACATGTATGCCATCCCAGCATTCGGCTTGATCCCATTCGGTACCATCTACGTTGAGCTGCTCTTCATCTTCAGATCAGTCTGGTTGGAAAAGACATCGTTCTACTACATGTATGGTTTCTTGTTGTTCACCATTGTGTTACTGAGTGTTGTCGTTGTGGAGAGTGTTATCGTCGCTGTCTACTTGTCACTGATCTATGGTGACTTCAGATGGCAGTGGAGATCGTTCTGGATTGGCTCCTCTGTGGCTTGGTACATCGAGGTGTATTCCGTTTACTATTTCTTCACTTACCTCAACGTCACGGACTTCTCCTCCATCATCTTGTTCTTTGCATACACCACCATCTTGAGTGTTCTTGTTGGTTTGGCGTTTGGATCTTTGGGTCTCTACGGTGCATCCATCTTCATCTACATGATTTATGGTGCCATCAAGTCCGACTGAGTCTGAGACTGGCTCCACTTCTGCATCATCATCATCATATACCCACCCGGTTTGGCTCTTTCGTCAAGCTGAGAAACACTGTACAGGAACTATACGCACCGTCTCACTTTTGATACGACTGGTAGTAGACTACAAGGTCAAGAGAATTATGATCCATGATACATCGTAGTTGCACAATAACCATAAAAGAGGTTGAAAAAATGAAGGACCAACTCCTAGCTATTACTCATGACTTTTCGTTAAACGTGGTTGTTGCTGCTCGTTACTGCTGATGCGAACTTGATGGCTGGCTCTGTCCTTGTGAGTTGTTATAACGACGGTTGCTGTTACTGTTGTTTCCACGGCTCTGGTTGTTTCTGTTATTGTTGTTGTAACCTCTGTTACCTTGGTTGTTGTAGTTTCTGTTACCCTGGTTATTGTTGTTGTATCTTCTGTTACCTTGGTGGTTATGGTCGTTTCTTCTGTTTTTCTGGTCCTGGTTCTGCATGTTACGTTTGACCTCTGGGATGACCTCCTGTGGGAGTCTCAAGTACTTGATGTCCTTGCCTCTCACAAAGATCTCTGGCATCTTGAGGAAGGTCTCGCCGTCTGCGCTGGTCTCAATGACATCTTTCAGTGTCACATTCATCCAGTTGTCGATCTCGTGGAGCACACCGTTCACAGTCTCTCCGGACTTGAGCTCAACGAGCAGTGGTTGTCCCTTGGATGCTGTTAAGAGATAGATTGGAAGCTGTCAGATATGTTAGTTTCGTGGCCATAAGGAGCCTCAGATGGGACAAATAGGCATGAATCACGTACCATTGTGTGTGATGGGTCGAGAGATGTGTGATCTTGATGGAAAGGACGGGGATAGAGCAGTCAATGGGGTCGTCTTTCTCTGGAGAACACGCTTCGCCAGCCCCCGTTCGTCGAAGCCCAGATTTTTATCGCCAGGTTTCGCGAAATTATTCGAAACTGGGCGGCGATCCTGGAGGTAGGGGCCACATCATTGATACGATCAGCTGAACAACTGTGGGGGTGAACGGGGAAGACAGGCGGTGACTCTGAGAGGATGCTCTTAAAGTTAAAGAGCCAGTCAGCTTGCATGAGAATTTCCAGAGCTTCTGGAAAGAGAGATGTTAGGCAATGCCAACTATCAACCGGGTTGCAGAGGTAAACGCGTCCCGAACAATGGATCCTTACGCCACACGACCTCCAAAGTTATATTGGGGCAACATCCCGGGAATTTTAAAGGAACTAGGGGTCCATATCTCACTTGAAGCTCTATATACATCTTTCATCCATCAATTACTCCCTTATGCTCCTCCTAGAGCCCACAATAAAGCTCCGAATATACAGGGTTACCCGGCGATCTTCCATCACGGACCTTCCCCTCCGGGCGTCGGAGCTGCTGAGTGAACGGAAGAAGAGCGCGTCAACAGCCGGCGCCAGAAATGTGCATTTGCCGCCCACCAAACGACTTCTAAAATCTGTTCGTTGGCAGCTCTCACCCTCTGAGGCATCCATTGGGACATCGCTGTGACGCTTTCCACTCCTTGTCTCTGTTTCCTCGCACCTCTTGTCGTGTCTTTGTCGCACTTTGCCGCCGTCGCTCTATCAGGCCCGAGAGTGAGCACACACCAGAACACACACGCATTCTCGTCCCTGGAAAAAAAAAATGTCCAACAGTAAGCAGCCACAACAGCAAGCTCAATCCCAGGGTCGTGGTGGACACCATCGCAGTGGCTCCAAGAGTTACTCGCGCCGCTCCAGCACCGATAAGAGCAATCACAATGGCCAAGTCGAAGGCTCCAAGAATGGCAACGCCACAGGGTCCAACGGTGCAGCTGTTCACAACGGCAACGATACAGAACATACCTTGCAGGATCCTTCTTTTCAGGCACACCAGGTTGACAGACTGTTGTTCTTGATCATGAACTCCATCGGTGCCAAAGTCAATGTTCATGTCAATTCCGGTGCCAACATCTCAGGTGTCCTTGAGAGCATCGATCCCGTCACTTTGAAGATTGTCATGAAAGCCGCCGATGGTAAGGTGACCAACTTCTACTTTGATGACGTTGCAGACTTTGAGATCGAGAATGTGGATTTGTTCAACAGCTCTCATATCAAGAACACCGGCTCCTTCAGAACTGACACTGACATCTCCAACAAACCCGGTACATCTCAGGGTCAGCGTCGTCAGGATATTGAGAAATGGGTTCCAGACAGTTCTGTATCGAGCATTCCTCTTGAGGCTATGACACTGGAGGACTCTGGTGACACCAAATGGGACCAGTTTGAGACCAACGAGAAGAAGTTTGGTATCGTGTCTGAGTTCGACGAACACCTGTACACCACCAAGATCAACAAGGATGACCCAGAGTATGAGAGAAGACGCAGAGAGGCTGAGAAGATTGCCAAGGAGATTGAGAGTGGCATCACCACCAACTCCCACTTGGCGGAGGAGCGTGGTGTGAAATTTGACGACAGCGGTCTCGATGAAGAGGACAAGTACTCCGGTGTGGCTCGCAAGGACTCTAAAAAGGGTGATGCGCTCTTCGAGTCGTTGATCAAGAAGGACAATAAGAACTTGACGTTCGAAGTTGAGGACAAAAGCAGCAAGTACGTTCCTCCAAGCCAGAGAGGCAGACTGCAGAACGTTGACCCAGCTATCATATCCGCCTCCAATATTGCTCGTGGTGGAAGTAAGGGACAGGAGACGAAGATTGAGATGAAGGTTGCTCCTGCTCCTGCTCCTGCGAAGCCTACGCTTCCGCCAAAGCCATCGACAATTCCTGCCAAGCCAGCTGCACCAAGCCAGAAGGTGTTTGACGCTGTGAAGAAGATGAACAACATGACAGAAATCAATTCGCTCAAAGAGTTTTCTCAGAACTTCAAGCTTCCAGGCGACTTCCCAGAGGACTTGTTACCAATTGTCACGAAGGACAAACAGAAACAGGAGGAGATCATCAAGAAGTCCAGAGAGCAGTCTGCGAAGTCTTCTCCAAAGATTGGTGACGATGCTAAGTCTGTCGCACCGGCTACAGCTTCCGCATCACCAGTACTCAAAATGAAGCTGGCTCCATCGGCACCTTCCACGAAACCAACTCCTGAGACCTCCAAAACAACGGATAACCAAGCATCAGCACAAGCACCAACAGTCACGGCAAAGCCAGTTGTCCCAGCTGCTCCAACCAGAAGCACGACTACGGCCAAGACTCCTGTCACAAAGAAGCCAGATGTGAAGCACAAATTGAACCCCAAGGCTGCTGCGTTCACACCATCATTCACACCTTCCTTTACGCCATCATCAATGGGCAGTCCAGCTTCTGGTATCTCATCTCCACACTTCCCGAAAAACTCGCCAAGGATTGCACCTCAAAACTACAGATCCAAGAAGGCCTACGCTGTGCCGTTCTTCCCAGCTGACAAAGCACCAAAGGCGGATGGCAAGAAGAGAGTCTTTGATGAGAACTTCAACTTTTTCAAGTCTTCTTACAAGGCCTACAAGGCCAGTGGAAGCACCACTCCTTTCGTCTTGGAAAAACCATGGTTTACGCCACCAACGTGGGTTGATGATTCAGTTCCAAAGAGCTACAAATCGCTATTCCCAGATATTGACCCGTCAACACTTGCTCCGTCCATGCCGCTCCCACCGCAGCAGTTCCAGCCTTTCCCTACCATCCCAATGATACAACCGCAGATGTTCTACCCAGGTGGTCCACAATTCCCACGTATGCCACCACAGGGAGCACCTGTCGATCCAAATTTCATGCCGGGTGCCCAGGCTCCACCACCACAGAGAATGCCACCGATGTACATGCAGCCAGGCATGCCTATGAACCCGGCTCCAATGCAGTACGGCCGTTTCCCACAGCAAGGTGGTGGATATCCTCCACAACAGCATCCGATTCCAGGGATGATACCCGGTCAGCATCAGCAGGGAAGACAGCAAGGTTACCGAAACCATTAAGCGGTTGTATGGGTGATGTACTTACGAAAAAAATGAGAAAGAGAGAAGAACTGGTTCACGGTAACCCTTACAATTTTAAACGATATACTTCGTAGCCATCTCCACAGCGGCAGCACCCCAGTCCTCTCCGTGGTTGTGCATGCCTGGCTTGATACCAGCTCTCAACTCGGCCTGCTCCTCAGTGAGCACTGTAAGGACACCGAAGATGATTGGGATGTCGAGTGTCTCGTTCAACTTCATGATGGCGTGCGTGGTGGCGTCACAGATGTACTCAAAGTGCATGGTGGAGCCCTTGATGAGGACACCAATTGGGATAACCGAGTCGAGCTTGATCCCCTGCTTCTCGTACTTCTTCACGATCTGCTTAGTGGCGAATGGCAATTCGAAGGAACCCGGGACTGTCTCCACAAAGATGTTCTCCTCCTTGACACCGAGCTCGATCATCTTCTTGATGGCACCTGCAACGAGGGCGTCGATGATGGCGGCATTCCAACGAGCGTGGACTATAGCAACCTTTAAGTTCGATCCGTCGTACTGCTGATCAAGCTGACCAAGACCCTTAACAGCCATTGTGTTTGAAAGTTGAGGTAGTCGGGGAGTGAGGGTGTGGACAGGGTATCAAAGATCGATTTGTCATGGATGACTTTCCAGAGTTGTGGCCTGTCGACGATCGTCTTTCCCCCGGCGGTCGTGCTCTTACCATTCTGTGCCCGTACCAGCTGCCCTGCACCGGACGAACCGCGAAAAAAATTCGCCGGAAAGAGCTTCTATGGCCAAGTTGGTAAGGCGCTACACTAGTAATGTAGCGATCCTGAGTTCGAATCTCAGTGGAAGCATTTAATTTTTTGCTTCCATTATATACCCCAATGTGTTCTCCTGGGTCTCAGGACTCTGGATGTGCTCAAATTGCTGAGGAATCTCTGTCCAATCGCACGCAATCATCCATTGTTTCCCAGCCCTGGAGACAAGTGCGCCTACCGATGATTTCGCGGTCTCCGCGGCCGCGGCAGGAGGGGACGGGAGCCCGCACGGGGCACAAATTTTTCAGCTCCTCCACCACCAACCGCTTCGGGGCCCAACTCGTTTGGGAAGCTCCTTATGAACCTTCCAAGTTTAATACTACATGATGAAGTCTCGCGTTTCTGCTTACAATTCATCCCCGGGTTGAGTGATTGGCAACTTTTGCTCCCTGGAACGAGGGGGCTCCTTCGGGAGTCTTTCTCTGGGTGTTGTTGGGGACGGTGTTCAGCGCAAACCATATCTTGTTACAATGTTTCAAATGGACGCCTGCAATGAGAATTTCTGATCCCTTTTTCTTGCATGCTCCGTGTGTTGTGCGTGGAAGAGAGTTGGGAGTTGAACGAGGAATGGTTCATCAAAAAAAGTTGTATAGAGGTGGTATTAGATGTCCTTCTCTGAGAAAGTTTAAGTGTAGTATGATACACACATGAGTGTCTTCTTGCACACATCACAATCCAGCCCAAAAGAATACATGACGACGACGTTCCAAATACAAACTTATTTGCCCTTAGTTATATTCATTGTCATAGTAGCCACAAGAAGAAAAAAACATAAAGTAGAGTGAATGAATGAAAGATCTATACTAACACAACGGAAACAGCGATTCCTCGCCGTTTCGCTCTCCACACTCACTTCACTGTTTCTTGTTCTTTGCCTCCAAGTCAGCCACGTCGAGCTCTGCAAGCATGACACAGGCTCTGACGAGCTGGATCACGTTGGTGGTCTGCTTGAAGAGGTAGAATGGCAAGCAGATGACAGCCACGATACCAGAGAGGGAGTATGGCACGCCAAAGATTGTAATAGTGGTCAATGGGAAGTAGTAGAGGTAAAGAGCCACGTAGAAAAGCTCGTTAAAGAAACACATCGTGAAGAGAACTTTTCTGTTGGTGTAGTAAAGATTGAGCAACCACGAGGACTCCTTGTCAATGCTCTTGTGCGAGGTACCGCCGGTCTGGAGAGTGGCATACATGTGCATGTAGTGAGAAGCCAAGTCCAAGGAGACGAGGAGCTGGAACACCACGGTGTACTCTGGGTACAGGACACAGAGGAAGCAGATGAGAGAGGAGGTGGTGCAACGGTCCGTCACCATGTCGAGCACGGCGCCAAACCGACTTGTCTGGTTGTAGTAGCGGGCAGCGTGGCCGTCTAGGGCGTCAAGCAGGCAGGAGATGGAGTAACTGATGATGCAGTACATTGGATGGCTCTTCATCACCACCAGGGAGAGAATGGCGGTGGCCACTCTCAGGTAACCGATATGGTTCGGCACGTAGTTGAAGATGGTGTTTGTCGTTGGCTTTGCCGTTGTCGTCTTTGCTGACATTGTCTGTGAATGTGCTCTGTGAGTGTTCTCTGTTGACGTGGCGGGATGGCGAGCGATGGCAGGGAGGAGAGCGTTGATTAAAGGCCGTTGTTGTTCTTTTTTTTGAGCCGATCCATATCGGCGCGGAATGGCAAACGGCCGGAAGGGGAAGCTTTCCCGAAGCGGCCGCCCAGTGGGGGAGTTCTGTAGTGTGCTATGGAGAAGAGAATGTGGTTAGGTTTCTGAGATGAGTCTGTGGTGTCTTAGTTGGATCTGTGGTCCTCTGCGCCCTCCGGCCTCCCTCCTAGCCAGAATGTCCCCCTGTAATTCCTACTCTTCCAGGCTCATCGCCCCGGGCCGTCTCGGAAATAAATTTTCAGACGATGAGGTCTCTCTTTGTCTCCACAGCTCAACACGCACAAACCCCTTTCCAACCATCGAAAAAAATGATCACTGCAGAGATCCCACTCCCAGTTCTCCTGACACTTCTCGAGGCACCACGCCCATCCAACCTGCAGTACGTCCTGCGCTCTCTCCACCTGGCCCAGCAGTCCATCACACACGCATCCAAGGGCGGTCTCACCCTGCTGACATCCCGCGTCAACAACCTCCTCCAGGCTCGTGACGACTACAAGAGATGGTACGGATCCCACGTCGTGCAAGTTCTTGCCCACAACCCAGTGGTGCTCACCAACGCTGGCGCAATGTTCATCGTCTCGTTGTTGAAGATCATCAACGAATCCAACACCGTCTCCATCAATTTGAAGAACGCATCTTTGGCACTCGAGGCCATCGTCAAGGGTATCAGAGGCAAGCCCGTACTCACTCGTGAAGTGTTGACTCCGAACTTACCGCCGATCATTGGCTCCTTACTCGACAACATTGACAGAGACGTTGTCACCATCCTCCCAATCTTGCAGAAATTGTTGTTGAAACACACCACCACGTTCAAGCCATTTGTCAAGAAGTTCGAGGCAAAGCTCACAAAGATGCTCGTGGAGAACTATGGCAGCATGAACTCTCAGCTCCAAGCTGATGTGTGCAAGTCGTACGCCTACCTCAGCCTCGTGAAGCCAACCGGCAACGGCACCACCAACGGTGGTGCCCAACCGCTCCCAGACGACCAGTGGAGAGCCAAGTTGTTGCAGATTATGGATGAGATCCGCTCCACTGTGCTCATCTATGATAACTTCATTGACCTCAAGTCTGAGAGAGACGCTATGGATATCATCAAGCAGTTGCCAAATTTGGAGAAGAAGGAGTACATCTTCCCATTCCTCAAGGTTGACCTCAGTGAGCCGATCACTGTCGTGTCCATCTCCCAGAGACTCCAGGTTTTGGTTGGTGTTCTCACTGCCTTTGTCACCTCTGCCACTCCGTTCCCTATTCGTGTCCCATTGGGTCTCGTGGTCCAGGTTGCCAACTTGTTATTGGGTATCTCTCCAAACTACATCCCATTCAAGGGTGAGTTGAGAAGAGACCAGGACTTGAAGAAGATCATCATGAACGATATGGTTAAGTCCCAGAGCATCGGTGCTCGGTTGATCTTGCAGTTGGTTAAGTTCTACAAGAAACTCGTGTTGCCACATCTCTCTGCCGTGCTCTCTAGTTTGGAAGTTGCTATCCCTGTGAAGAGCGACAGTGGTAAGAAGTTAATCAAGGTTGATAAGGAGACTGTGTTGTCCATCGAGGCTGAAGTGTTGACTGTTTTGCAGACCGTGACTGAGATTCTCAAGTTGTTTGACGGTTTGAACGAGTTTGAACTGATCAACAAGCTGGTCGAGGCATCCATGGTGCTTTTGGAGAAGAGAACCCCGATGGATAAGATCACGGAGAAGCAACAGCAGGCTCCAAACCAACAGGGCCAAGGTCAGAAGAACAAGAAGAAGAAGAACAAAGACTCCACTCCGCTCTCAGACTTGCTCTCCCACGCAGAGCTGTTTGAACTGAATCCGCCACGTACAACCATTTCCACCATTGCCGCCTTCTTCGACGTTGTGATCAAGAAAATCCCACAGCTGTCCCCAACATACCGCATCAAAATGACCAAATACATCATCACCATCTCCGTGAAACAGGAGTCCCTCAATGGTGAAGTCACACCAGAGTTCACGAGACTGTTGGAGTCGTTGGTGCTGTACCCTGGTGCAAGTGAGACGTACTCCGTCTTGCCTATTGTCAAGAGACTGTTGCCTAATAACGAGAAGCTGAGTCTGTTGACTAATCCGAGATTCCCGGTGTTGGATGTGAAGTACAGACCACAGGCGGAGGTTATTGAGGAGATTGAAGATGATGAGGAGAAGGATAAGGAGGAAGATAGGGATGAGCCCGTTATGGACATTGAGGAGAAGGAAGAGGAAGCAAGGGAGACCGTGGCCGAGGAGTTGAAGAGAGTGCACATCGCACCACCGGTCTCCAAGCCGGTGTTCAAGACTCAAGAGGAGATGCAGACTCTGTCATTCCCAACTTCCGAAGTCCCAGAGACGGGGTCCTTGACAAAGACTAGATCGCTGGAGGATGAGGAGGACACCCCATCCAAGAGAATAAAAATCACCGAAACCTCCACGAGCGTCGAGGTGGATGTTAAAATCGATGAGAGCGAAGGCGACGACAGCGACTTTGAGGTCCCAGACATCGCCATTGGGTCTGATGACGACGATGAGGATGAGGAGTGAAAATAAAAAGTGTTTGTGGTGGGGTTCAGCTGTGTAGCCTGGTGGGCGCGCGCGCGCGCGCGCATACGCATGATCGGCCTTTGAGCAGATGAGCTCTGATTTCTGGGTGAATTTGCGATTGGGCGGCAACAAAGCGATGACTTCGTCCGTTGTTTGCACTGAGACGTTGTCTGTGACTGTCCCTAGGTGATGCCGTTGTCTCTGCTCGACCTGCCCAACGAGGTGCTCATGAGGATTCTCCGGTTTGAGTCGCTCATCACCTACGAGACGCTCCTCAAGACCAACAAACGCTTCCACCAACTCATCGGCGAGCTTGTACTCTGCATAGGAGACTTCTACGGAGAGGCCAGAGCATATGAAGAGCTTCGATATGCCTCGATGACCAACATTGCACCGGAGACGCTCGAACTGCTGACGCGGAAGTACGACTACTTCATCATCGACATCGGGCTTCCGTACGCGTGTCCAGCAACCATCGCACACCTCAAGACCCTGCTCAGGCACCTTGTTAGCCACAAAAGGTATCACACGATCACGATAAGGAGTACGAACAACCACGATGAAAACTACATCCTCCGCTCACTCCTTCCCAAATTCAACACGAGGTACACGGAGTTCCATTTCCCTTCCACACAACACATCCGGGGCACAGAAGACCTGCGGATACTCGACAACACAAGGTGTTACTTCCCCCGACTCGAAACCATGACCATCGGATCCTTGTCGTTCCAGCTGTTTGATTGCACTGCCCCGCAACTGAGGCATCTCCGCTTCAGCGAGCATATCGTGAACCAGGCTCTGTACACGCTGAATTGCAGGAAGCTATGCTACAGCGGCTTCTTGAAGAGCTTGTTGAAGAACGGAGCGAAGCTACAGTCGTTAGTGGTGCTGGGACACGTGGAACGGGATGTTCTGGAGGGCTTCTCCGCCTTGGAGTGGCTCGTCGTGCATGGCGATCATCTCCTGGATGCCTTCGACGTCGCGTGCTTCCCACACCTCCGGTTCCTGAGTCTGAGGATGTGTGAATCTCTGGCAGAGGTGAGTGGAGAAGAAGCGTTGGAGTATCCCCTGGATCTGGGGCTCACGCAGAACAAGGCCCGTCGGCAGCGCATCACCTCAGCGACACACGCAAACCGGGCTCGTTCTCTACTCCCAGAGGTCTCTGTCCTCCCACTGACGACCATGCAGTGTACATAGCCCCCTCTCTACAAATAGATATCACCCATACATTATGTACGTACAGCAGCGAAGTGTGTAGAGTGCTCCCCTGTCACATGGCTTCCCCGCTAAAGCCGCCTGTGCCTCGGGCCTCTCGGGCCTTTGACACAATTTCGAGATTCCGAGATAAACAGGGCAAACGTCGCTGATCCTCGCTGACAAGCACAAGCACAGCACCCCATTCACTCTATAAAGCTGTCGACTGAAGACTCCCCAACTCATAGATACAGCGTCCACACACCAGAAAATGGAGGAAGCACACCTCTTCATCCTCGTCCACGGGTGAGTTTCCGCATGTTTGGTTCGCCACCGTCCATCACACTAACAGCAGCACAACACAGCCTCTGGGGTGGCGCAAATCACCTGAAAACCGTTGAAGAGTTGATCCAGCAGAATGTGGTGGATTCATCAGAACGCATCGTCACGCTCAGACCTCGCACGTCGTCTTTGTTCAAGACCTACGATGGGATCGAGATCATTGGCCATCGGATGTTGCTCGAGGTGCTCGAAGAGATGAAGCGATTGAACGATGAAGAGGGCACCAAGGTCACCAAAATCAGTTTTGTGGGATACTCACTCGGTGGACTTGTGTCGAGATACATCATTGGAGAGTTGGAGAAGCTGGGCCTGTTTGACGTTGTCCAGCCAATGTTCTTTGCCACGTTTGCCTCTCCACACCTCGGTGTTTGGTTCTTCAAGAAGCGTTTCCAACCGCTCAAC
Organism: Petasospora rhodanensis; assembly: GCA_030569395.1. Classification (NCBI taxonomy): domain Eukaryota; kingdom Fungi; phylum Ascomycota; class Saccharomycetes; order Phaffomycetales; family Wickerhamomycetaceae; genus Petasospora; species Petasospora rhodanensis. The sequence goes on from JAJMKQ010000259.1 coordinate 66,437, forward strand.
TTCCTCGCGTCCTACTTCATCGGCAAGGCTGGCTCCGAGCTGTTTGTAAAGGATGATCAGAAGATGTTGGTTCAACTGTGTGAAGGGGACTACTACTCCGGGCTCAAGAAGTTTAAGAAGAGAGCTTGCTTCGCCAATATCCGCCACGACAGAACAGTCAACTTCTTCACCTCCTACATCACAGACAAGAACCCATTCGATGCACACTGGGACAATCTCGATCTCAGCTTCGAGTTCGACGAGGACCTGATCCCAACGTACAAAGTCAGAGGGCTCACTGTTCATCCCAAGATTGTCAACTTTGAGAAATCCAAACTTCACACGGATGGCTACCAGAGGGAGCCTGTGCCATGGTGGAAAGAGATGAGATATGTCGGGATCATGGTCCTTGTATCTGTGATATTGCCCCTATGGATCCCAATCATCTTTACCGCCAGCTCCATCGGGTCCCTGGTGAGTTACTTCATCGTCAAGACATACAAGAAGGCCACCCCAGATGAGCTCAAGAAGCTGATCACCATGGAGGTGGAGAGCAAGAAAGAGATTATGAAGGACAGAACGAGCAGTGATTCGGGAAGCACTTTCAGAGAACGTCTTGACGAGGCCACCTCCGAGGCATTCGAGAACGCCATCAACATGGGCCAGTACGACTCACACACCGAATCAGCCAGAGATTGTCAGCAGGATACCAAGAAGTCCGTCTTTACAATTGTAAGCTCGAAGACGAAGCAACTCATGGAGCACATCAACATCTTCAAGTCACCTCAGGTTGACGACTACGAGATCTTCAAGGCTACAGATGCTCTCCCGTTGGATGACTCGAGAAAGTACGTGATGGAGAGGTTGAACGCGTTGGAGTGGCACAAGTTCGCTGTGTATGTCAATGTCCTCAATGCGCACGACGGGATCGTGGCGAGAAAGGGATTGCAGAGAAGTACAGTGAAGGGAGTTGCCACTGTCGCCTTCTTCTCCGAGTTGGTGAATGAGTGGGTCAAAGAGGCGGATTGACTGATTCAAGAATTATAGAGCCTTCTAAACTATCAATTGGTTGGTACAAAATGTCCTTCCTCCTGTAGGATATTCGCACACTAAGAGAGATTCTCGATGTGTATCCCCCACGCGGAGATATCCGGTAAAGTCCCCGAGCTTACCCGATAGAGAAGAAAAAAAAAAAAAAAAAATCTTGTCCACCTTTCTTCTTCCACCAGTTCTCCACTGCCCAACTCTCCAAAATGAGCCTTGAGTCGTCGCCTATGCTCACTCCTGAGCCGCAGCTCACTCCTGAGCCGCAGCTCCCCACTTACTCCCCTAAGTCCCTCAAATCCCGCGTCCTTTCCGTATACAATGACACACTTCTGCCCAACATCGGACTCGTCTTCATCGTGCTCTCACAGTTCTTCAACTCCATCATGGTGATGACCACGAAGCTCCTCGAGACAGACCCACAGTTCGAAGAGCCCATCCATCCACTACAGATCCTATTTGTGCGTATGAGCATAACGTCTGGTGGTTGCTATGTCTACTTGAAGTACTATAAGAAGGAAAAGGAGATTATGGGTCCAAAGAACTTGAGATGGCTTCTTGTGGCGAGAGGCCTCACAGGCTTCATTGGTGTATTCTCGATGTACTACTCGCTTATGTACCTCAGTGTGAGTGATGCTACGGTGATCACTTTCCTTGTGCCCTCAATGACTGGATTCTTAGCCTGGGTGTTGCTCAAAGAACGTTGGTCGCTGATGGAGGCTGGTGGTGCCCTTGTCTCTCTCATGGGTGTGGTGTTGATCGCCAGACCTGCCTTCCTCTTTGGTGTCCCAGATTCTCCAAGCGGTAATCCTGCAGAAAGCTCTGATCCAAAGGAGAGGCTTGGTGCCACCATGATGGCTCTCTTTGGTGTCACCGGTGCCAGTATGGTGTACGTTGTGATTCGTTTCATCGGGAAGCGCGTGCACTCCCTAGTCATGGTGGAGTACTTTGCCGGTATTACATGCATTATCTCCCTCTCTGGAATCATTGTTGTTCCTGGACTCGCCTTCAAGATTCCACAGACTGGTAAGCAGTGGTTTTTGTTCTTCACTCTGGGAATCTCTGGCTTCCTGATGCAGTTCCTCCTTACAGAAGGTATCCAGCGTGAAAAGGCATCGAGAGCATCTATGATGCTTTACTCACAAATGGTCTATGCCCTCATCTGGGAGATCACGATATGGCATCATCTCCCAAGCTTCTGGAGTTGGTTGGGCATCACCATTATCCTCAGTGCTGCTTACTACGTCATCACACACAAGCCTAAGGATCCGAAGCCAATGCCATTGGTTGACACCGAGACTCAGGCACGTCCATATCAGGATGAGTTTGATGAGTTGGAAACGATAGACGACTAAATATTCTAAGTTCCTCAAAACGTTTACATTTATGTGCATTTCTTCCCTAGCTGTAGCCTGGTGTGTTAGCAGTAGCCTCCTGGTAAGTTGGCAACTGCTCCTCTTCTTGGATAGGATTATCATTAGCAGGTGCTGCCTGTGCTGGTCTTGGTGGTTGTGCCGGAGGAACCTCTGCATGGACTTGTGGTGTTGTTGGCGGTCTGTCGTACTCTGGAACAGGGGCCGCATCGTTATCTGTGACCGGACCCAGCACTGTGATGTCGTGGAGAAGCTTGGTCTCTTCTTGTCTTTGAAGAGAGTACTTACCTGTTGGGAATGCAACCCTGACGAAAAGCTTGTGTGTGCCCTGGACGTTGCAGAAGCTGAAAGTTGGAATCATCTGTGGAAGAGTCCATGACCCTAGTATCTGCTTTGTGATGTCGATCGAGTATGGGAATGGCGAATTTGGTATTTTGGTGGGTTGCACCTGGGCAAGGTCGACCTTAAAGATCTTGCGAGATTCTTCAAACAAAGATGTGAAGTTGCTGATCTGTGAAATGAGGCCACTGGCTCTAAGCGCGTAGCCTGAGACCAACCCGATTTCGAACCCTGATATGTAGAACACCCCAGTGGAAACTTTCCCAGAACCCTTAGTCTCGTACGTGAACGACTGTGGATCTTGCTTAGAAAGAATGTGAATACCGAAGGGCATTGTCCCAGGGAGCAAAGTCGAAGTAGTAGTGATGCCAAACTGGAACATTACGTCGTTGTAACGTGTGCTTCCCTTCTCCCTTGGTACTTGAACCTTGATTGGAGACCCATAGAGGAAGAGCTTAGACTGTTGGATCTGTACTGCATCGATCGGATTCGGGCCTGGTGGGATGTACTTCAGCACTCTCTCCATTCTTGTGGTTCCTCCAAAGATATGAGTTCTGTGCAATGAAACTTTGAGTGAGTATCTGATCTCCAGTGAGTCGTTGCCCTTGTCGATTAGCGGTATGCAAGGAGGGAGCGGTGCGACAAAGTGACGAACCATCGACTCCATCGTGGTACCTGTTAGGAGCTTGTAATGCTCCTTAGTCTCGTATTTCGAAGTCTGCATGTTCGAGGTAGCCTTAGATCGTGGATCGCCACAGTGGGCAGTCACTGGAAACCGAAGACGGAACGGGTACTGATAGACTCCTGGTGTGAGCTTAAAAGAAGGCTTGGAAGACCTCGTGGCGTCACGAACGTTTGGTGGGGGGAACACCGTGATAACATCATACAAAGCCTCGTGTGACTCTGTTCTCGTAACTTTGCGGATCTCACCTTTACGGTCTTTGGTCCAGTTTGTAGCCTTTGTGTTAGCTTGGCACTGGAGCTTGACCTGAATGTCCTTCACATCGATATCTTTCAAGACTTTGAGATGCACTGTTCCAGAGATGGTGTCGTTGGCTGAAAAGATGTACTTCGAGTCCTGGTCCATATGGACCCTCATTTCGTGTGTCGACATGGCTGAATGTTGAAAAGACCGGAGATGGACGGTATAGGTGTGGTTTGGTGATATGGGTCCTTTGTATTCTCAAAATCTTTTGTTTTCCCGGGTCATTCGAAGCTTCGCCCAGCCGTCACTCCCGGAGTTACGCGGCCACAGCCCCACAAACACCCGATCATTACATCCAAGCATACACCCGGACATTTCCCTTTACATCCGAACACCATTGATCACATATGAATAAATTCAAGCTTCTCGGCAACGGCTACAGCTAAAGAGCTCCAACTAGAGCCAAAAATTATTCTAATATTGGTACTGTTCGTAGGCCATCCTGAAATGGCCTATTTCCAAGTTTTTTCAAACGTAATAAGTTTACAATTTTGAGTGAACTGTTAGGATTGAAATAAAGAGATGCCCTTTCTGAAAAATTTCAAAATTTTGCTTCAAAAAACCCTTTCAATTGCCTCAAGACATAGTTAACTAGAAAATTCTAGTACTACAACGATGCTCTGTGGCTCTAAATACGTGTTAGAGTTAGCCAGATTTTAGTTTCTGGATATTATTTGTGACAAGTAAGAGATGTCCGGGTGTTAATCAAGGTGTATGTGGTGTCCGGGTGCTGCAGATCTACAGTCCTGTTTTCTATCATCTAACGGGCGTAGTACTAGTACGTTCACATCTATTTACATCATATAGCGATTAGTCAAAGAACTCCTCCTCTGGTGGTGGGACGTAAGGTGGTGGTTTGAAGAACTCCTGATCCTCAACGACAGCCTGCTTGAAAGCCTCCTTATCATCGACAAACTCGTAGAGGTACTCCAGTTCAAGCTCATGCACTTGTCTGCCGAGGATGATAAGGGAGTGCAATGGGCCACCAGCATCGTACTCGGCAAGTTCCTTCAATGTAGCCGCCTTGAAGCTCTGCGTTGGAGACCCAAGGCGGGAAATGGCAACGGCGGGCGTGTTTGGTGTGTAGCACTGTTCACCACGCTTCTCCTCAACCTCCAAAAGCTGCTGGGCCGCTGTGGCAATGTCCATGTATCTCGGAGGCTCATAGATGAGTCTTCCTCTGGCCATGTTCTCGATACTCTGCTCCTTGACCTTAATGTCGAGGAGTACCAGTGTGTGCAATCCGATCTTACGGTTCTCCATCACCTTGTCGTAGAATGAGTCCGGTCTCCAGTTGTCAGTGAAGAACACCAATGAGACCGTCTGACCGAATTGGTAGAGCTGCAAACCACAAGCCCCCACAGCGTTCATGACTGAGGCGTTATGCACGGTCTCCACCTTGATTCCCAGCTCTCTGGCTCTGATGATAAGATCTGTGTGCGTAGTGGCACCGAATGGGTCACCAACGACGAGGAATGCGATGTCGTCCTCTTGTGCGTTCTCCAAGATGATGTCTGATCCACTTTCCACGAGCTCACGGTCAGCGAGGATCACTTCACGACCATAGAACTTCTCCAGAGAGGACTGGTCAGCAGCCATGAGGATGGATGTGTATGCCTCGAGGTAGACGCGCTTACAGCGCTTGACAATCTCAAGACCACGAACTGTGATGTCTGTTTCGTAGGAGAGACCGAGACCAATGAGATAAAGCATTTTTTGCTCGGTGCTTGGAGCGATGCAGCCAGGGAGAAAGATTAGTTGGAGATTTTTTTTTTCGTCTTTTGTCCGATGACACCAATTTTTTTTCAGCGGTCACGTGCTGGGGCGGGGAAGTTCTTGATATCATTTATCAAGGAATTCATTTCGTCGTTAACTTGAGATTCTATACACAAGACCCCTTCTTTATTTACATTGTCTCAGATCTTACCAGCACATTCTCCCATCATGAGGATCAGCTGCTCGACATTCTCCTTTTTCATAGCACAAACAGGCACAATCTTCCATCCTCTATCCTCGACATAGGATCTCAAATCCCTGTACTTCTCCTGTGCACCTTCGAGATCTGCCTTGGTGGCAGCGACGAGGACCCTCTTGTTTTCCATTCTGTGGCCCATCTCACCAAGCAGGATCTCCAAGTCGGCAATCGGGTCAGCGTTGCCCAAACTGATCACAAACACGATACCTCCGGATCTCTCAACATGACGGAGGAAGTCGATACCCATACCCTTGTTTTGTGAAGCACCCTTGATGAGGCCAGGAATGTCTGCCACTGTGAAAGAAGGCTTGTCAATACCCAATGCAATGGTGCCGATTGTAGGCTGCAAAGTGGTGAACTCCCAATGTCCAACTCTTGGTCTTGCGTTCGAGATGGCCCTGAGAAGGGTGGACTTACCAGCGTTTGGAAGACCGACAAGACCCAAATCAGCAAGAAGCTTCAGCTCAAACACAAAGTGGCCCTCCAAGGGTGCTCTTCCCTGCTTAGCAAACCTTGGGTTACGCACTTCATCGGTGAGGAAATGCATGTTACCCAACCCGCCAGCGCCGCCTCTTAAAAGCAACACTGGTGTCTCCGTAGGCTGACTTAGATCCACACCATGGAGTGGGAATAGATCACCAGCACGTTCGTTCTGAATGATGTTGTGGTCATACTTTCTCACATTCTTATCCAGTTTCTTGAAGTAATCCTTCTCTCTGTGCCATTCTTCGTCCTTATCATGATCCTTGAACAGCCACCCTTCACCAGCCTCATACGACTCACGTTCCAGCTGAATGAATCTTGGCTCCAAATCCTCCCAATCCTCACCTTTAGCCTTCACAATGACCTCTGGAACCTCCTTCCCTGAATCCATCTCCTCTTTCAAGCGCTTTGGATCAGGCGTCCATTTGATCAACGTACCCACGGGGACAGTGATAATGACATCCTTCCCCGCAGCACCGTCCAGCTGTCTCCCAACACCATTTTTCCCATCGCCAGCGAGATATGTCTGTCTGAGCTTGTTGAGCGACGTGATCCCCTCCACGGCCTGGACGTAGACGTTCCCTCCTCTTCCACCATCACCACCGTCTGGCGGTCCAATAGCCCTTCCAGCGTCTCTGAAGAAGGAGATCGATCCATTACCGCCCTTTCCAGACCTTAGTTTGAGGACACGAACGTCGGCAAAGCTCTGTGATTCAGCCTTTGGACGCTGTTTCGCCGAGAGCCCAGAGAAGGCCGATGAGCGGATCGATGCGTTCGAGATCTGTAAGGCGAGTTGCATGGTCCCATCGTCGTGTCTCTCGAGGAGTCTGTATGGGGTCTTTTGATACTTTGTCGTTGTGAGCGGTGGTAAATCCTGCGTGAGTCGTGTGTGAAATGATTCGGTTCGGAAGAGATCAGAGTTTGTTGGGAGGGAGTCGAGCCATTCTTCATTTTCTGATTGTGCTGGGGCGTGTTCTGGGACGGATTTGAATGTCCTTAGCAGATTTGGGAAGAGTCTGGACGTTGATGGCCGTACGAGGAGCATGTTTTGAGTATGCGTTTGTATGAGTGTGCTTCCGTTGTAAGTGGTTTGAAAAGTTGCAGTACATGTCTTCCCAATATTTTTTTTATCTCGCGGTTCTGGGATGCGCTACAAACCTGTGTGTAATTCTGTATCGAATTTATCAATTTAGATGGGGGCGAGAGTTAAAAAACGGGATGGAATATCTGTATCGGTTATTGCGTATCTTCATAAGTTTGGCAAAGACGAGTTTGTTTCAGGTCATTAAGATTTCATCTAGAACTCAAAGTTAACCTTGGCACCAATGTCTCTAGCGTTCTGGACAATGTTGGACATCTTGACAACCTTCTCAGCAGCCTGGTCAAGCTCGTTGACGGCGTAGATCTTAAGACCGGACTCCTCGATCATCTTAGCAGCCTGCTGGTAGTTGGTACCCTGCAATCTGACAACGATTGGGACCTGGACACCCAAGTTCTTGGTGGCGGCAATCAAACCCTCAGCAACGTAGTCACATCTGACGATACCACCAAAGATGTTGACAAAGATCCCAGAGACGTTGGCCTCAGACAAGATGAGCTTGAAGGCGTTCTCGATGGTCTGTGGGGTGGCACCACCACCACAGTCGAGGAAGTTAGCTGGCTTACCACCGTACAAGGTGATGACATCCATGGTGGCCATGGCCAAACCGGCACCGTTAACGAGACAACCAATGTTACCGTCGAGCTTGATGAAGTTCAAGTTAGACTTGGAGGCCTCAACTTCGTCTGGGTCCTCCTGAGTCAAATCTCTCCAGCTGAACACCTCCTTCTGACGGTAGGCGGCGTTGTCGTCGAAGCCAAACTTGGCATCCATGGCCAAAACCTTGTGGTCAATGGTCTCGGAGAGCGGGTTGATCTCGATCTGGGTGGAGTCACGCTCCTGGAAGATCTTGTAGAGCTTCTGGACGGTCTCAGCAGCCTCGGCCTGGGCGTGGGAGGTGAAGCCCAAAACGGAAGCAATCTCAGCAGCCTGGGCATCGGTGACACCAGCCTCGAGGTCAACTGGGAAGGTGTGGATGGCGGATGGGTCCTTAGCGGCGACACCCTCAATGTCCATACCACCCTGAGCGGAGGCGACGATCATTGGCTTCTGAGTGGCTCTGTCGAGGAGAATGGCGAGGTAGGCCTCGGTTCTGGTGAAGGCTCTCTCGACAACGTAGACGGCGGTAACCTCCTTACCAGCAGCACCGGTCTGCTTGGTGATGATCTTGTGGTGCAAGAACTCCTTAGCGAGGTCTCTAACCTGCTCTGGTGTGTTGACGAGCTTAACACCGCCCTGGAAGCCGGTGTCGAAGTGGCCCTTACCACGACCACCGGTCAAGGCCTGGGCCTTGATGACGAGATCCTCGGTGTTGAGCTTCTTAGCAATCTCGTAGGCGCCCTCTGGGGTGGTGGCGGCATCACCGTTTGGAACACCGACGCCGTAGTCTCTGAGGAGCTGGGCAGAGCGGTACTCGTGGATGGAGAGGTTTCTCTTCTGGGCCTGGAGGGCGGTCTGGTGGGCGGGCAGTTAGTATATGGGCATTCTCGGGTGCTGGCAGAGTGGGAAGATAGGCGGGTACGCACTCTGGAGGCGCTCAACAAGGAGCGGGTGGTGGACTTGAACATCATCGTTGCGCGGGGCGGGTGTTGCGAGCTGGGGACGCGGGTCGGTGGTTGGCGAAGGGTGCAAAATCAGCAGCGGACAAGTGTTATATATGGCGTAGTGATGGAGGAGGGCCTCCCCGGTGCCAGCCGCACGGCGCACGCGCGACATCCGGGGACGGGGGGAGCGACGGGAGGACACCACGTTATACCACATTTTTTTTTTTGCGTGGGTTGGGCGTGGGGAGCAGAGACCGTGGGGTGTCCTGTTTGGCGGGCGGGCGCTAGGACAGGCCGTGGGCAGGCCATGGGACAGTGAACAGTAGTCCACTAGACTAGGAGCTGAATATCCATCCGCAATTCCACCTCTGCTCCCCGCCAATGCCCAGGAGATCCCCTGTTCTAAACTCCAGAGGTGTGTTTCCAAGGAACACACCCCATAGGCGGAGAGCGAGCGAGTCTCCGGTGGGTCGATTGTTTGGGGGTGATTCCTCTTTGTCTTGGAGTTTGGAACACGCGGATAAGCTGGCCCTCTAACAGGAACAAACCGCCCTAAATTGAGCCGATATCCGTGATAGGGGCATAGAGCTACGGCTGCTGGGACCATTGGAGGTTTCCCGTACAAGCGCTCTCCCCGTGTGAGCCTTTCTGCCTCTGTTGACACAAATTTTTCCACCCTGCGCGTAGGCCCGCCAGGCAGGGGGCGACGTGCCAGGGAATCATCGCCCGACCCCAGACTCACGGACCGACTCTTGCGTGGAGTTAAGGGTCTGCAACCCGTAAGACAGGCCGGTGGAGGCGGATAGGGAACGGGAGAGAAGCCAACTCTCTGCACCAGGACCATCGACATAGACAGTCCTATCTTGCCCTAGCTGCCCTGTCAACGCTAACCCACTGAGGATGTACGTACGTACCCGCGAAACTTTATGCCTCTCTGCCCGCTGGGATCTCTGAGCCGGAAAGCAGCCCTTCGGCGCCGGCAACGCTGGACGGGTGGCTGATAGGGGGATGCTTACACAACCGCGGGAATGACTACCACTACGATCTGGTGATCCAATTGAGCCGACTCCACTCTCTGGGCTTGCAAATCAGCGTTTCAAACACCGAGATCGCGGGCGCTGATCCGCCCAGGTGTTGTACGGCCTGATCAACTTCGTTCCGAAAATTTGGTTCGATGCCCTGGCCCACTGCTCGCTGACGTAAGCACCGTACAAAAATTTGATCATCATGTTGATCATCATCTGCATCTCGGTTTTACTCTCTTCTCACTCTTCAGCCACCTCAACTGACCAGTTATGTCACATGCCAAGGAGATAAAGCAGAAGAACGACCTACAAGCCAGGTTTCAGATTGCAGCGGGGCAAGCATCATCTCTCGTTTCCAGCTGGCTGGCACCAAAACCTGCTCTACAAAACGAGACATCCACAGTTGAGAACGACCCATCTAAAGACGCCTTCTTCAACCTGCCCATTATCAGCGAAGGTTCTGGGCTCTCACTCACATCACATGCCGATGAAGCGGACTCCATCAACACAATAGGAGACTACGTCAACTCCGGGAAGTCACTCTCTTCCCTCAAGAACAAGAAGCAACGACAGAGCAGACCCAATGGGATCCAGGCCCGTGTGACAAAGACCGATTCCAAAGCACTTAACGCTCTGAGGAACAAGATGAGAAACACACAGCGTGGGAAACAAAAGGAGACAGTTACGGGACAGATCATGAACAAGATTAAGCCGCAGCAGATCCAGCAGAATAACGACAGTGACGACGATGACGATGACGAACCAGTGCAAAAGAGCACCAAGAAGACCTTCACATCCTTCCTTGATGCAAAGATTAAGAAGAAATAGATTTACATCATTACATGAGCATCACCGGTGGAAGTGATTATGCCTGCCGTCACGTAGAAATGAATCATCACTAAAAATCAAATCTACTTTCCATACAACTTGAGAAAACGGACATTACAATTATTTTCGGCCTAACACATATAAATCAAACAAAGTGCTCAGCACAGAGAGAGGGAAAAGACAGCGAAAGAGAGAGGGTGAAGAGCATGGACGTGCAACCAACAAACAAAAGGAAAATAACAACAAAACAAAAGAACACACAAGGAAAGAACAAAAATAAACAAATTAAAACTCAGAACTGAATAGCATACTCTCTCAACCCTTAAAATTACTCACACTCTTCGCCTTTTTCAACCCTCTTCTCATTACCCCCTCCTCCTCCTCCTCAACATCAGCATCCTCACCACCATCCTTTTTCCTCTTCTTCTCATCCTTGCTTCCAGGACTACTGAGCAGTGAACTCACAGCAACCTTGGAACTAGCACGATCATCCACAATCGTCATCACAGACCCACGGTGCTCAAACTTGGCTGGTGCCATCTCGGGTAAACCCTGAGCCTCAGCGGCAGCAGCCATGTCGTGTACCAGACCGGAGAACGAACCTTGAGAGTTGCGTGATGAGATCGATGAGATGGACGATTGAGCAGAGTACAGAGTCGAGTGTGTCGAGTTGGAACTCATCGATGTGGTCTGCTGTGTGTGTGCTGGGTTGTTGTTGTAGAACTCGAGCAAAGATGGACGGAGTCTCGTGGACAAGTGCGCCATCGATCCACCGCGGCCTGGCTGCTGTGGAGAGTGATGGTGTCCATGATGACCATGAGGCCCGTGATGTGGATGGTGATGTACTTGCATCTCATCAGGCACGGAGCGTGGTGGATACTGGCGAGAATGGTGAGATGGACCAGCACCAGGTGGTGGAGACGGCGGAACCATTGGGAACTTGGATGGCAACGAGTCCGTGCGGCGAGGCGCAGACATCGATAAATCAACCGGTGAGCCTGGGGCGTAGTGGATGTGTGGTACTGAGTTGGCGTTACGGCCCTGTGGCTGGTTCTGCTGCTGTTGGAGATGCTGAAGATGGTGGTGATGGGCCAACGGATGTGGATGCTGGAACTGCGTCGGTGGAACGGCAGTCATACTCACCGTCGAAGATCTCTGGGAAGAGGACTGTGACTGTGATGGAGAAGAGGCAACAACAGACCCCGAGGATGGGGCAGAGATCGAACCATGAGCCGGGGCCAATGGATCAACAAACACCGACGGCTGTCTCGTACTGGATCTCTCCCAGAAGTGGATGCTCTGATTTCTCTGCACAGCACCTTGAGTGAACGGATTCATCATCACCGGCGTCTGTTGGAAATGCTGTGGAGGTGGACCAGGTGTGGCACTCTGTTGCTGCTGCTGCTGCTGCTGTTGCTGCTGAGGAACAGCCTCTGGCTCAGGTGTGTAAGAGTCAGCACGCTGGTGGAAACTCTGTTGCAACTGGCCCAAGTTGTCAGCGTAGCGATGTCCATGGTTCTTCAACGCTGGAGCAATCTTTGGCAACTGGTCACCAATCTTGAGCACATCGCCAGTGGTGGCACGCTGCATCTCGTTGATATACTCAGCTCTCTGTCCAATCTCACGCTGCTGGGCAGCCAACTCGTGTGTCACACCAGATGGATCCGTCGGAGGCTGGGAAGGAGACTTTGGGATGTTGGGCGTAGCGGTCGTAGAACGTTCTGGGTACTGCGGTGGTACTTGCACTTGGCGTGGCTGCGGCTGCGGCTCTGCTGCAACTTGAGGAGCGTAGATCATCTGTGGATGCATTTGGACATGAGCTTGTGTGTATGGATGTGGGGCGTTGACGGCGTATGGATGGTATGCAATGGGGACAGCTTGTTGGTGTGGGTCCAGAGCTGGCTGGACACCATAGTGGACAACAGGGTAGTAGTATTGAGCCACTGCAACCGGTTGTTGCTGCTGTTGCTGATGTTGTTGTTGCTGCTGTTGTTGCTGCTGTGGGCCCATTAATGCAGAATACTCAGTGAGTCGTAGCTGTTCGTCCGGGACAACTCTGTTGGAGGAACGTCTCTTGATCTGCGAGAGACCAGCCTCGTCACCCTTGCGGAATGCACCAGTCGAGTGTCTGAACTCCCAAATGAGATCATCACTTCCACGATCTGTGGAACCGTTAGGTGGATGCTCCTCGTTGTACGTATCAAAGACCTTGTGGAAGCCATACATGTGAAGTTGCCTCACAAAAGACGAAACGTTACCGTGCTTGAAGTATGTTGTGAGCGTGTTGGCGAACTCAGTGCATGGATGGAGAGCAAAGACACCGTCTTCATCTCCCCGTGACCACCAAATGAGATGTGACAGTTTTGGGTCACTGAGCATGCTGTAAAGCTTCTGGACAAATGCCGTCTTCTTCGGGGCTCCTTGCTGGCCACTGGCACTGCTGTTGCTGTTGTTCCGCCTCACTTCAGGAGCTTTTTCTGTGTCTGTGTTTTGCTGGTTCTGCGGCCGTTGCTGCTGGGGCGGCGGTTGTTCTTGATGTTGTTGTTCTTGTTGTTGTTCTTGTTGTTGTTCTTGTTGTTGTTGTTGTTGTTGTTGAGCATCGTCCTGGCTTTGAGCCGGTGCCGAGCTGGCGGGCCCATGCTCCGTGGGCACATGTGGAGCGGGCGTGCTGTGCTCTGACTCTCCCTTGGACATCTTCTCGAGATTGCTCAGACTGTGTGAAGGTGGGTGGCGTTGATGCTTCCCGGAGATGCGTGGTGCGTTGTGTGTGCAACCGAAAAGATGTGGGTGTTGTGTTGGTGGAAGGACCGGAGCCGTCGGGAAGTAGTGCTCAGGCGAGTAAAGGGAGCGTGAAGATGCTTGTTGTAGAGACGGAGAGCGATCGACGTGGAGCAGTGGAGACCATTCAATGAGAACGTGTAGCAGATGGAGTGCTGATTGTGTCCCAGACTTTCCTTTTATCAATCCTCGGTTGCTCAGACACTGGGAACCTTAAAAAAAGAAAGAAGCGGACGTGGTGAAGGTAATGAGCAGGGGCCACAGACGGGTGGCGAGTGTATCGAGTGGTGACCGAGTGAGAGATGTGGTTGCCGGATTGCGGACGTCTGGTGTAGCCGTGGGGGAGTGCTGAAAATTTTGGGTTTGTTGGTGGTGCCCGTGGCGCAGTCAAGTGGATATTGGACAGACAGACGTCTTGAATTGAGAAGCAGCTCGCGGGTGGCAGCTGTGGGACAGGGAGTATGGAGAGTGAGGGCGGTGCAGCGGTGGGCGCGTGGGGCCGGACGGTGCGTGGTTGGTTGTGAAAGGGCGGTTTGGGCGGCGGTGGGGCGGCGAGTGCGGAGAGATGTCCCAGGCCGTTGTATTTGTATCTTGCCTCTCTGCCAGGCATGGAGAGCTGGGCCGCCTTGCGCAGACAATTTTTTTGGCGGGCGAAATTAGGTCGTGAAATTCTCGAGGCGCGCAGGGAGCCCAAAACTTACAATGCGGGAGGCGGTGGGGACATGCCCCTGCGCGCATGCGGCCGTGATGTGCACCAACCGTCGACGCTGAAAAAAAAAAGCTGAGTTGATGGCGGAGGGTCTTGTTCGGAGGGCTCCCCTCGCCCCCATCTCCTCTCGTGTCGACGAGGCAGGCACCCTTGAGATCAGACGGACCGTTCAGGGACACTGGCCAGCGCATGGGCCCGCACACCACCCGCGAGGCTCGACCGTCCGCCCTCTTCTTGCCCATCCGCCCCGTGTTCCGCTGGAGTTCTGGCAGAGCTAGATGAGAAACACCCGCTCCGGCGTATGGAAGCTACCGTGGAACCCGTCGTGGAAGGTTCTACCAGAGGGTGATGGTGGAAGCACACCCACGAATCAGGGAACCCCAAAACACACCGTACAAACACACTGAGACACAAGCTGCATAATGTCTATCATCACCGGACCACTTCTCAAACAGTCGCGGGGTGGGGACGCCTTCGGACCAGCATCTATTGTTTACTTCCCCATCGCTGGATAAGATTCCCTGTGTCCCCTTTGGGAATCCTTGTTCTCCCATGGCAACTGTTGAAGGTTGTTTCATCCTTGCTGGTATAGTACCTTCTCCGAGTAGCCTCACGTCTCCTCCATGCGCTGCTCCCCTGATTGGGAGGCTCACACGTCAAACGGCTGGCTTCAGATCCTCAGACCGGACTTGAGGGGGTGGCCTCAACTGCACCCCCCCCGTACACGGCCTTCCATGCTAGTACGTCTTGCAATTCGCTATATATAGCGAGTACATAGAGCTTCGAGTTGCCTCATATCATCATATGGTGTCTTATATCTCCTGCGCTGGCGGTGGTTATACGGCGATTGCCAGTGCTGTGTTACATCTGGGTCCCCATTGCGTCGTTGCACAGGTCGAGGGGACAAGTCCGCGATCGCCAGAACGAGTGTCGCGTGCCTCGGTGTTGTCCAGCTATAGTTTAGCAAGATCGGGAGATGGCGTAGGAACGTGGTATCAACGGACACCGGCTGT
>JAJMKQ010000260.1:0-79612 GCA_030569395.1 Petasospora rhodanensis
ATATCTCCTGCGCTGGCGGTGGTTATACGGCGATTGCCAGTGCTGTGTTACATCTGGGTCCCCATTGCGTCGTTGCACAGGTCGAGGGGACAAGTCCGCGATCGCCAGAACGAGTGTCGCGTGCCTCGGTGTTGTCCAGCTATAGTTTAGCAAGATCGGGAGATGGCGTAGGAACGTGGTATCAACGGACACCGGCTGTTCACAAAGGTACGCCCTGGTCCCTGGTGCCCCTGATTCCTCTTTTCTTTTCTGCCGCTCGAAAAGCCCAAGCAAGTCCACTTCCCGGTGTAGAAAAAATGTGATGTATCTCCTCGTGGGTTTCTAGGAATTAATCGGCGACGACGCGGAGCCCCTGGTTATTGTGATACGCAGGGCCGACGACGGGCGTCGGTGAGCTGCGAAGAGATCTGTGAGCAACTCTGAGCAATCCCTGTAGGCAAATACCGTGAAGCTCGTACTCTTTGGGTGGGTGGTGGGGTTGCTGGGCGCTGGCGAGGTTGACTTCCCCAAAGAGGCTCTCGCGCTCCAACGGTTGCGCAGGAGGTGAGGCTGCGGCCCGCGGGATGGGCACCTCGCTCCCAGATCTGCGGAGAGGTTCCGGCCCGGAGCTCCTTACAAAACTCTGCAACACCG
The DNA here is from genome assembly GCA_030569395.1 of Petasospora rhodanensis. NCBI lineage: Eukaryota > Fungi > Ascomycota > Saccharomycetes > Phaffomycetales > Wickerhamomycetaceae > Petasospora > Petasospora rhodanensis. The sequence continues at coordinate 634 of JAJMKQ010000260.1, forward strand.
TGATGTCAGCGTAGCAATCAAGGCTACAAAGACAACTGGCTTTACCTGGCTCGTGCGGGAAGTCTCTGCCCACCGCTGGGCAGTGTGTGTCTTTGTCCTGTCTGCCCACAGATAATCCGACCGGGGTTCGAGCGGACAAAGAGACAGGCCCGGCACTTTGGTTCGTATCAGAGGTCCAGGTCCCAGCTGCCACAACAGCACAATACGAACCAAAACGGCAGGCGACTTCGGGAATTGGCACGCCTCACATGGCAACAAATACCAACGATCTAAGGTGAAACTCTGTTCCACATGACGTCGACGTGAGAGATGTACCTGTGATCTATTTTTCTATCCAGAACAATCCAGCTGTTGGATGCCAATTACGAGTCGACCGAGTTCGTAAGCAGCCCAATTAAAGTTGCCGAGCTCATTGACGTAGAGCTTCTCTCGTAGATCATGAAGTTGTTCACAGTGAGATCTTGAGAACAAGAAGCCACGCCGTATGTGTATATATACGTAGGCTACCCCGTGTTTACCTCCAAGCTCCTAACGGTGGCGACTTCGCTTCAAGCTGGCGCTGCTCTGGTGTGTGAGACATCGATGAGGATCAACACAACGGCTCTGCTCGCGAGTTGACAGCGCAGTGGGAATGTGTTTGGAAGACACGTCTCTCATACCGCAGGTGACATGTCTTGTGTTGTACTTGTGAATCGGTTGGGTGCCAGGTTGATCCCCCCCCCCATGCGAAGACTTGAAGGCGGGGGAGTGCTGCTTTCCAAACTTGACTCCTTCACAGAGAGAGGGGAAAAAGAAAAGACACACGCCTCGTACTGTCTTTGTCAGTGAGCGAAGGGCCCTCTTACAGGAGCATCGTTCCTCAAAGGAACTCCATGTCTTTCCTCGCGGTCTGGGGAAGCTCATAACTTCTGCTCAGAAGGAAGTTGGAGGTGACACCGCAGACCGGTCGATGACCAAGAAATGTTCGTTCGAATCTACGACCGCCTTTTCTTTCCAGCAGCCCACACTAGGAGCAGATCAGGGTGCTGGAATGCAATCATAGACGATGGGGAAGCCTGGGTATATGCTTCTCTCGGTGACTGGCCTCCAGTGGTGGGCCTCTTGCGAGGAGTTGAGTGAGGCCGCCAGCCAGAACTCACGGGCGACTGAGATTAGCCCCCTGAGCTGCCATAGGCTTGGCCGTAATACCCCCTTCTCCCTTGTGTAAACGACGATCTAGCGACCTAACCTGGAGACACACTTTTGCCTGGCTCCAGACAGAAGGAGCCCTCTACTACTACATAGGAGCACCAAAGGTACAACTTCTTTGTCCAGCGGCGGGGATGCACGCACACGCGCGTTTAAATTCACTACACCGCCGAGCGCAGCAAATCCTCGTGATTAGCGCGACTCTGGACGCAGCTGCCAACGTCACATCTGTCTCGGAGGCGACCGCGGCGGGGCGATCGTAGCCAGATCGAGGACTGCCTCTCTGCCTCAACGACCCTCGGCGCCATCTCCAGAGCTTGTCGAAACCACATCCGAGCCATCACGACTTCCCAGCTCACAGCACGCCTTGGGGACCGTTTGGTCCTCGTTCCGCCAGGGCATCATCGATGCCGTCTCTTGCTGGAAGCAGCTCCCCGTCCCCAGCTGTGGTTCGCGGCCCGAGCGCTACATGTCAGAAGCCACCAGACATGATCTCGAGTACATCCGGCGTTCTACGTCTAGAGTATCGCCCTACACGGGATCGGTGATCGAGAGCACAAAAGGCCATCACCCACGCGTCCCACACAGACACACGGCAACACTTCTCTCCCCTCTACATCCTTCGCTTCTGTGTATTGTTGGCGCTGGAGCTGGAGATCCGAACCTTTCCGAGAACGTTGGCATGGAGTCGATGCTGCGCTCTTTCAGGCCGGCTAACCACCTTCTTTTTCTTTCTTTTTAGCGGGTGATCACCAAACAATGGACCATGATTGGTTCCAGGGCCCCGGCAAGGCGTATTCATGTCAAGTCCTCGTCTATCCTTGCGCCGTACCAATGGTTCTTCACGGGGACGTGAGTTTCATTCCTTGACATGGAGAGTTCATGCAATCCTAGGAGGCGGGTTGTCAAAAATAGTTTCGCTTAAACGTAGGAGCTGCCTACGCCTTCCTCCTAGCGACTGAAGAAAAGAGGCATAAACAGGCGAGTAATGGTTACTTTATACACCCGCAAGTCACTCACATGAGTTGTTCAAGTCCACAACGGTTGATGAGAGGTACCCTCAAATGTTTTGGTCCATGATGTTGACGTCAGGCCGGTGAAGTACCTGAAGATGGGTATGTTTCCGCTAATTGGGGTTGGTTGATCCGTGTTAGACGGCGCAAATCAGTAGTACTAGACGGGATTTAGTATGTCAGTTACGGACACAACATCAGCGATCGATTGTACTGAAATGCCCGCTTAAAAGCGAGGTCCTGGCTTGAGCTCGTCTTCTCAGCAAAAGTTGCTGTTAGTGTGGAAAAAAAGTTTTGACACATTCGGAGATCGGGATGTCTCTTGGGGAACGTCGGCAAGATCTAGAGGAGCGGAGAGACCAACCCCAGGTCTCACTTTCACATTCTACTTAACGTCATCCTTTCGTATATATGTTGTTTCACAAAGTCATGGACAACGGCCTCGCCCCAAGCGCCTGCCATGGCCTCTTCCCCTCAATATGTTGCAGCCACCCTCAAACCCTGAAGATCCCGCGCTGCACCCAAATCAGCCAGGGAGAGGCCATCCCCAGTACGCGAGGTCCTCCACTGTACAAAACACAAGGACACCGACAGCGGTAGCGTTCCGAAACCGGCTAGGCCTGCCCCTCATTGTCTTCAGCAGGGGACCCGAAAAGGGCGTGTTGCGGCGGCGCCGCCCATGACAACTGTGGACAAATTTGCGTTGACAGGTTGTGGGACATCCAGGGGAGCATTTTTCCGGCGATGGCGTCTCCGGTGGGACATATACCCCTGACCGGTCTTTTTTTTCGACCCCGCTGAGTTGAGATGTACGGTCCAAGAGAGTATCGTACGATCAGGGGTAATCCAGGGAAGGTGGTCCCGCGGTGGCTCATGGTCGATCCCCACTTCCCCTTCTATATGGCTTCTCTTCCTAGGGACAACCGACGGCCGAGGACGCTGCACCTGCGAGATCAGACACCGATCCGCTTCACAGCTCAACGGTCACATTTCCACCAACTCGTGTAGCGGCGAAGTTACGTGCGATCAATCTGATCTCCACACCAATCAGCATGTCCCCTTGGATTACCCACATGGGGTAGCGGAATATGGCAAGATTTCCTGCACTTCGCATCCTCCCTCTCGATCTCACAATGTTGATCGACAGAGCCTAGGCCCACAGCCTACAGGCCGCACCAACCGTGAGAGTCCAAAAGACATTTCCCATGGAATCGACTACATGAGTAGACACGCGTGGCACCATGAATGCTTCCATTATGTATCGTCGATTTGAATGAGACAAAAAATAAGAGGCATCTCAGAAATATATAAAAAGAAAGGAAACAGACACCAACAAATATTCAAATCAGGAAAAGTTGTATGGATGAGAGGATGGTTAAGAGTGGGGGAGAAATGGACAAAATTAAAAACGAGAAAAAGAGGAAAAGGTCATAGACCATCAACACTGACACAGATAATAGGGAGTGAACAGAACAACATCAAGTGTTCACGAAAGTCATGTTGAAAAGCGTTGGAAGTCAGTGAGATGGATGGCCCTTGAAGAAACGGAAAGGTTGTGAGCGTGAAAAGTGGGGATGTGTGAGGGTGTGTGTTTGCATGATGGATCATTGTGGGATTTACATCACCTTACAAGATGATACATTTCTTCTTCTTACCACTCTTACCCTTGATCTTGTCCTTTGTCATCAAAGAAGCTCTGGTAGCGGCCTTGAACACCTCGTCAACGTTGTAGTTCTTCTTGGCAGAGCACTCAATGTACTTGATGGCGCCAATCTTGTCAGCAACATCTTGGCCCTCGGCAGCGGAGACTGGGGAGAGACCCTCATCTCTCAATCTCTGGATAGTGACTGGGTCATCTCTCAGATCCACCTTACAACCAACTAAGATGATTGGAACACCGTGACAGAAGTGCAACACTTCAGAAATCCACTTCTCCTGTACGTTAGACAAGGACTCAGGAAGGTCAACAGAGAAACAGATCAAGACAACGTTGGTATCTGGGTAGGACAAAGGTCTGAGTCTGTCGTAATCCTCCTGGCCAGCAGTATCCCAAAGAGCCAACTCGACTCTGCGTCCGTCAAGGTCAACATCGGCAACATAGTTGTCGAACACGGTTGGAACGTAGATGTCTGGGAAAGTACCCTTGGAGAAGACAATCAACAAACATGTCTTACCACAGGCACCGTCACCAACGATGACGAGTTTTCTTCTGATATCTGTCTGTGCTTGAGACATTATGCGGTGGGTGTGAAGGAGGAAAGGGGGAATATGTTCTGTGGGTTCAGGTCGGTGAACGTTAGCTCTCTCAGCACGTCGATGATGTTACTGAGTTGAATGAGATGCAGAACGGTAGAAGTGAAGCGAGGTTCAGTTCTTTGCTTGGAGATGTCTTCGTGGGAAGTGTACTCTAATGGTGATTGTTAGTAGTCCGTATGCGAGGAAAATCTTCATAGCTTGATGATGGATCACTCAAAACTCCTTGGAATGTGAAGCAACCATACCCTGCCAACCCAGATTCCGAGCACCAGAAAGGTTCACTAGAGATCTTGTCTTCGGTAACAATGGTCCGTGCAGTGGCTCAGAATCAGTCGCTGATCGTTTGGAAGTCAAGCGCCCTGAGGAGATGGTTGCCAAATTGCGATTTGACACGACGCGATATGACAGCGGGAGATCTGAATGGGAAACAGCTGCTGGGGCACACCAGAAATGAAGAGAAATGAAAGGGAAGAAGGCGATCTGGGCATATGGAGATGGCTGCATGGGATGAAACGTCCCAAAACTGTCAATGGCAGGCACTCCGACGACGAATAGCGCCTTGAAGAAGGTCATAGAAGGTGGCGGCGGATGGACAACACACAAAAACAACAACGCCACTGAAATGAGGCAAATGGGACGAGGAGAGCACGGCGGTTCGCAAGGGGAGTGATCCAGAGTACAGAAGTAACTTACCGTTCGACAAATCAGGTCTTGAAGACGTTGTTTGTGCGTGAAAGTGGGGATGAGACGAAGGTTCTTCTGACGAATGCTATGGCCGCGGAATCAGGGCTTTGTTTATTTTAAGAAGTTTTCAGCGCTTTTTTTAATGCGGGCGCGGCGGGCGCGCGCACGGGATGAAATTTGTGGTGTGCGGGTGCCAGTGGTAGGCGGAGCGCCAAATCCCACTTTGGAGGGTATATGCGGCGGAAACGATTTTCCATACCGCGCACAGTCATCCCAGTTAACCAGGGTAGAGTTTACACATCTGGAGGGTTCTACGGCTTCCTTTCTCTCCGGCAGAAGGGGGATGTGGGGCCCCACCATGACTGAAAGATCGGGTAAAGACAACAATCAACTACTATCTGAGCTCAAGAGTCAATAAATAAAAACGCTAAGCTGCTAACGCGCCTGTTCTATCTGATGCTAATCCAATGTCTTAACTCTTCTGCCGGCCAGTCATGCAACGGGAACCCCTAGGCGGCACCATTTGGAACCGGGTGTTCTTGCAAGTACTTTGCAAACTTGCTTGTCTCATGGATTCCACATTCAGTCTTGGTGCGACCCTTCCAACGGCCAGCTCTCTCGTCTTCACCTTCAGCCACCGGGGCCGTGGAGTGATAGTCACCAACGGATCTGTATCCAAGATCCAGCAGTTCGTTGTAAGGTACGTCGTTTTCCTTGATGTAAGCAAGTACCTGGGCAAATGACCAGTTGGCCATTGGGTTAATCTTGATGATTCCAGAGACTTCGTCAATCTCAAGGATGTTCAACGAGCTTCTTGCAGCACCCTGTGATCTTCTTCTCCCTGTAAACACAGCCACGACATCGAGCTCTCTGTAAGCTCTCTGAGCAGGTTCCACTTTCACAAGGAAGTCGTACTTCTCCTCGTCACGGTCCCATAACTGATCACCATACTTCTGTGCAAATTCAGCTTCAGACTCACAACCCAGGGGCTTGTAGATATTCACCTTGTTCCCCGGATACTTCTTCTGAACTCTCTCAACGAGCTCCAGTGTCTGTGGGAAATGGTGCAGTGTGTCAAGGAAAATGAGTTCCACCTTGTTACCCTTCTCCGTCTTTGAAAGAATATCGATGGTAACAAGACCTGTGAGTCCGAATGCGGTGGTCTGGTAAACGTTTGGGAAGTTAAGCAAGGACCACTCGATGATCTCCTTTGGCGAGAGATCCGCCAACTGTGCGTTCAAGTGGGCCAGATGCTCTTGAGTGAGCACAACCTTGTTCTTGATGTTGTATGTTTTCAAGTTCGCACCTGGATCGGCGTGTTCCGTTCTGGTTTGCCCCGTGGTCATCTTGGTTGCGTTGTGAAGTCGTGGCTCAAGCGTGGGTTTTCGGGTGAGGTGTAGGGGTACTATGGAGGCGGCCAGACGTTAAACAAGTGTTGTTTTACAAGTGTACGCAGACTCGAAAGACAGACGATGAGATGATTAGAAACTTCAAAGAGGGTCCAGTGGCAAGAATCGCCCACTTTTCGGTGATTGTTCCAACTTCGAAGATTTTGTCCATCATCACGTGAAATACCACCTGTGGCTTGTGCTTGAGGCGTTGCCCAGAAAGTGTGGCGCATGCGCGACTCCGGATGTCCGGGTGTTGTGGATTGAGCTCACCGCTCACCGCGCACCGTGCCCAACACGAGAGCCTTTGCTAGACCCCACCGAAAGCGATCATCAGCAACTGACAGCCCACAGCTTCTACAGCCACACAATGTCACAACACAACACCATAGAGATCGAGAACGAGATTGACAGAACAACACAGACGCTGAACCAACTTGTTGAGTCGTTCATCGAGCTGGGAATAATCGTCCATGATTTCCAAGGCACAGAAACATCGAGGGACGCCCTCTCATTACGCCTGAATCACACAATTGACGAGCTCAAGAAACTCCAGAGACCCACTACGAACAATCTTGATCAAGTGCCAATTCCATTGGATGTGCTACAGTACGTTGAAGACGGAAGAAACCCAGACGTTTACACCAGAGAATTTGTCGAAACAACGAGGAAAGCCAACCAGCACTTGAGGGGCAAGATGATCGCCATGAAGGACCTCAGGGACGTTCTTGGGAAGAAGATATCCACGGAGTTTCCGAAGTTGAGGGATGTTGTGAAGGATATTATTGACCGAACGGACGGTTGAAGATTAATAAGTGAACGAGACATGATCATGACCATTCTACGCATCGATACTATTTATCATCCTTCTGCAAGATGTAGATGTAGTTAAACTGACCAAGTGGGCATGGCCTAGACCCATGATTTGGTGTGTTGCATGCCTGCTCATGTCTGGTGCAGATGCGAGAAATGGCGGGCTTACAGCGGAGATTTGAGAGTTCGGTGTTAACTAGTACCTTGTCTTCCCTTCGAAGGGTCGAGTTGTGAGCCGCCGATAGGCTCTACATGTATATCATCGGAAAGAAAGCAGACAAACTCCAGTTGAAAGTGCAAGACCTCTATAAACGAATCACAATGGGTAGATGAACGATTTGTTCTCCAAGTCAGTCAAGTCCAAGTTAGCAACGTTGACGACAACCTCGGTATCACCTTCCTGGATCACACCGACCTTCTCCTCCGACGCGATGTGGGCCAGTCTCTGAGTGTTTCTTCTTTTGAGGATGAACCAGATCACCATAGCGATGATAGGGGTCAAACCGAAAGATAAGACGATCTGGACAATCCATGCCGGGTAGTATCTTGGTGAATCACTTTCCCTCCAGAGCTGTGGGGAGATGATGTTGCCAATACCGTATGCGGCCATGATAAGAGCTGTTCTGGTGAGTCTCTTGGTGTAGCCCGAGCACGTGGTAGAGGTCCATGAGAACATGATGATGTATGGGATACCAAACACTGGGGAGGCCATGCACAACACCGCCAAGATACCAATTTTGTTGTCCCAGGGGAGGGCAACGGCACAGATAGAACCAACGAACGATGGTAAGGTCCAGAACACGGTGGAGAAGGCCGAAGTGTTTGGGATCTTCATGAGCAAGAAAGAGGCGATTACCGAGCATATAGAGGCAAACCCACCAGATGCAACAGACACGAGTGTGGAGTCCAAGTTGGAGATACCACCCATCTCACCAAAGAGCAAGTTCTGCTGGTATGGCAAGTTGTTTGAGAGCATGATGAGGAAGTGGTAGAGCACGAACAGCCAAGTAATTGGGTCCCTCAAAGCCTCTATGAACTGGTATTTCTTGAAGTATTTCTGCTCAATGGAAGAGACCGTAGACTTCTGAACACGACGGATGATCCAGATCTTCTCCTCAATGGAGAATCCCTTGATGTTGGTTGGATTGTCTGGGTACAGGAAGAAGATGAGGATGTTGGTCAAGAAGGTCAAACCACCAATGATAATCATGAAAATCTTCCATGGAGAGATAGTGTCCTTAACGTACAACACACCATAGGCAATAAATCCGACTGGGATGGTCACACCGAGACAGGACGCGTAGAAGAGTGGGGCAGCGGCGGCCTTCTCCTTGGAAGTCAGGAACTGGGCCTGGGTGGTGTTGATGATTGGGATGACAACGGACTCCACCAAACCGAGGAAGAATCTGACAGCGATAACACCACCATAGTTGTGCATGGTGCAGGAGAGGAATGTGATGATGGTCCAGATAAGAGTCAGGATGAAAAGGAACTTCCCGATTGGGAGCTTCTGCAAGAGATAAGTGCCCGGAATCTGACCGACAACAAAACCAACGTAGAACAGCGTGTTCACGTTGTTGTACTTGGTGTCATCAAGACCAGTGTCCTCGTAGAGGTTGAGAATTGCGGCATAAGACAAGGTGGCTTTGTCCATATAGAGCACAAAGTTCACGAGGAAGGCGAAGGAGACGATGAACCAGCGGACCTTGCGGGAGAGGATGACCTCCTGCTCTGGAGTGATCTCTGGGACATTTGCGTCGTGCTCACGTTGGAACTGGAGAGTCACATCGGCATCACGGGAGTTGGAGATCTTGTAGTGAGAGTGTGTCTCTTGAACACCGAGTTCTGCCTCGGACTGAGAAAGGGTGTCAAAGTCCGAGTTATCAGTTGCGGTGACAGGTTGTGTCGCGGTGTCGTCCTTCTCCGTGGCCATGTTGAAAGGTGTTGCGCTCTGCTCTGGACTGACTGGGTGGGTCAGAGCTCAGTCACACAAATGGGCGATCCAGCAAAGTATTTATACGCTGAAGCAGCCTCATTGGACGCGACATCCCGGCGCAGATATGGTGGGGATTAGACACCTGCTGCAGGTATTTTTCGGTACCTTTGGGCGGCAACGGCCCTATACCGGACACGGCAAGAGCATCCGGGTCAATTAAAAAAAAGGTGGAAAAAGTGTGGCTCATCGGTACTCAGGTAGTATGTACATTTTGTAGACTTGAGTAGTATATAGTGGGGCGTCATTACAGCTTCCAGGTGAGGGCGTCGTCCTTGACGTCAGTTCTGGAGTTAAGCACATGGTTGAGGTACTTCACCAGGCCAACCTTGTGCTTGTACTGTGGGTGGTTCGTGTAGTGGTCAATCACCTTAGACTTAGTGACAGTGCCTGGGCTGTTGAGACCGTCCTCACCCTTGATGAATTTCTGGATCTCAGCCTCCTTTGGGAGACCAAAGTTGTGTGGGTATTCGCTGAATGTGATGTTGAAAAGCGGGTCAAGCTTGAGAAGTGGGTCAGCCTTGAGGAATGGAAGCGTCTCCTTCAGTGTTACTTCGGATGGACTCTTGTGTCTCCAATTTGGAACCTCCTTGGACTTTCTGATGAGCTTGGAGGAAACACCTTCGTTAAAGTCTGAGTCTTGCATGAACTGTTTAGCAGCGTGGAGCTCGTTGGTGAGCGCTTCGTAAACATCGGACTTGGCGCCACGTTGGAGCAACTCAAGGGCAACCTTGAGAGACAATGGGGACTTGGTCTTCAATGTCGCAAGGGTCTTGGAGGCAAACTCAGAGCCCTCCTTCTCAAGAGCCTCAAAGATAGAGTCAATTGAGGCATATGGATGGAAGGTCTTCTCGAGGAGTTGCAACTGCTCAGTGGTGTACTTGACCTTGTAGTCCGCTGGCAATGACTCAGTAAAGTCCTCGATGACGTTGTTGACAACCTCGAATGGATCACCGTTCTTTAAGTTGACATTGCTCAGCGTCTTGGTGAGCTCTGGAAGTCTGTGAGATGGAACGTAGTGTGTGGCAATACCAAGGAAGTAAGCATCCAATCCAAAGACACTCTCACCTGTGAGCGCAAGGTACCAGCCCAAAGAGCTTGGAACCACCTTGTTGAGAGCAAAAGTTGTACCAACGTCTGGTGAGAAGCCAATATCCATCTCAGGCATGGCCCATCTTGTGTTCTCTGTGGCGATTCTGAATGGAGTGTGGACAGAGAGACCAACACCACCACCCATTGTGATACCGTTCATGAGGGACACGACTGGCTTTGGGTAAGTGGCGTAGAGGTAGTTGAGGGAGTACTCCTTTTGGAAGAACTGGAGGGAGTCCTCCCACTTGCCAGCGAGATTGGCCTCGACACAGGACGTCACATCACCACCGGCGCAGAAAGCACGTCCGTTAGACTTCTGGATGATGAGCTCGGTGACCTGCGACTTAGCATACTCCTGGAGACGTGGGTAGAGCTTGTCCACCATGGAGAGGTTCAGCGAGTTGAGCTTCTTTGGTCTGTTGAGGGTGATTACCTTGGCTGTGTTGATGTTCTCAAAGAGGACGTCGTCCTCCGCGATGGTGGATACTGCAGCGGTACTGGACATTCTGGAGAAGGCGTGTGTCAGCGAGCGGCGTGCGACGTTGAGTGAGCGTCCCTTAGCAGCAGCTTGTAGGAGCATTGCGAGCGGTGGTATATACAGGAGGGAAGGGAAAAAAACCGGGCGTGTGGGGAAAGATCCGCCGTCGGTGTGATCATCAAACCTTGCGGAGGGGAAAAAGTTCTTTTTGGCCGGCTGCGTGAGAATCCGAAAAGAGCCGGTAGCGGGCACGACTCAAGAACGTGATGCAGCATGTGATAGTCCGCGAACCCGTTTGATGCCCCTGTAGCTCCGCCGCTGCGCCCCTGCTCGTTTAGCAGTTTTTTTTTAAGTGCGCTTGGATCGGTGGAGAGACCTCAAGCCAAATCGACTGATTGATTTGCAACGTGGTTGTGGTCTGGATCTCAGATTTTTTTTTGTTCTTTTCCTCTTGGTACAATTTGTGCGTTTCTCAACAAAAATTCAGGGAATCTTTCGACTTCGTCCTTCCTTCGTTTCCTCTCTCAGAGTTCCCCGTCTTATTTCGTACCTCGTTCGGGTTCCCTCATCTTTGCACACCTGTTGCTCACCTCCTCGCGGACTTCCCAGCTGTACCACCGGGCCCAGATCCGTTCTCTCACCAGATCCAGACGACATCAGCCGGCGCAATGACAACGATCACACACAGAAAGAACCCTACGCAGCCCATCTTCATAGATACACCTCCATCTGATGCACCGATCGAGAAGCTCAATGACTTTTACTGGACTGATGCCCAGGAACCACACACGGTCAGAAGAAAACTGATCCTCAAGAAGTATCCGGAGGTGCTCAAGCTCTGTGGACCGGAGCCAAAGACCAAGTATATCGTCTTCTGTGTGGTGATGCTCCAGTTATCGTGTGCATACTACCTTCGTGACAAACCATTCTTCTCCTGGAAGTTCTTCCTTATCAGTTACATTATCGGTGCCACTGCCAACCAAAACATATTCTTGGCCATCCATGAACTCAGTCACAACCTCGCATTCAAGAAGCCGATCTACAACAAACTCTTTGCCATCTTCACCAACGTCCCTATCGGTATCCCATATTCCGCTTCCTTCACACCATACCACCAACTCCATCACAAATACCTGGGAGACGAAGTCCTCGATACGGACTTGCCAACGTACTATGAGGCCATCTTTCTCTCGAACGTTGCAGGAAAGTCCTTCTTTGCCACCTTTCAAATCTTCTTCTACGCTCTGAGACCAATGTTCATCACACAGATCAAGTTCACATACATTCATCTGCTGAACATCGTCGTGCAGTTCATCGTGGACTACATCATCATCAGAACATGGGGCGCAAAGTCTCTTCTGTACTTTGTCTTCTCGTCTTTCCTCGCTGGCTCATTGCACCCATGCTCTGGCCACTTTATCGCCGAGCACTACATCCTTGACCCACCAGAGACATACGATCGGAAGCACGATGCCCCACCACTCGAGACTTACTCCTACTATGGCATCCTCAACTACGTCACCTGGAACGTTGGTCTTCACAATGAGCACCACGACTTCCCATATATTGCCTGGAGTAAGCTGCACAAGCTCAACGAGATTGCCCATGAGTTTTACGTCGATCTTCCAAGACACGAGTCATGGATCATGGTGATCTTCTACTTCATCCTCGACAAGAGAGTGTTGCTCTACAACAGAGTCAGAAGGGAGAACAAGAGGGAGAGATTCGAGAATTGAGTGCCAGGGGGAAGCCTGAAACAGTGCGCCAAAAACACACAAAGTATTTATAACGAAACAAAGATGATCACGCTACAAGACTCATACGCTTATACCCAAGTTTCATGACAAAAAAAGTTTTCTATGTTCGATTGTTGGATTTCAATACATTTATTCATTCCAAATTCCAAAGTCTCAAAGGACCCGTAGTCGTTTAGCTGGAGAGATTTTTCGACCTCCCCACCATCACATGAATCCAACGGTGCATCCCGATCTGCTGATTTTCCCACAACGCCGATGCTCATGCCCCGGCCCACAAAAAATAAGGTTATCCGCTAAACGAACTCTACCGCCTATTTAAAGCAGCTCATCGCCCACAACTCGACCGCAGACACACCTGTTCCATCAACAAAACACCACACAAAGATGTCTACACCAACAACTCCACCAATTCGTGACCGCATGGAGGCCCTCGTGCGTCGTAAACAACAAGAGATCATTGCAGGCCTCGAAACACTTGAGCCAACCGTGCGGTTCCACGCCGACGAGTGGTCCCGTGGTGAAGGCCTTGGAGGCGGTCGTTCGTGTGTCCTGGAGAACGGTGAGACTTATGAGAAGGGTGGTGTGAACATCTCCATCGTCCATGGCAAGCTGCCCCCACAAGCCGTGACGAGAATGAGAGTCAACCACAAGAACCTGAAAGGTGGCGAAGACGGATCCGTCCCATTCTATGCCTGTGGTCTCTCCATGGTCATCCATCCACACAACCCTCATGCTCCAACCACGCACCTGAACTACAGATACTTCGAAACCTCGAACCCAGATGGCACCCCACAGGCCTGGTGGTTTGGCGGTGGCGCTGATTTGACGCCGGCATACTTGTATGAGGAGGATGCCAAACTTTTCCACCAGCAGCACAAGGACGCACTCGACAAGACAGACGTGACTCTGTATCCAAGATTCAAGAAGTGGTGCGACGAGTACTTCCACATCAAGCACCGTAATGAGACTCGTGGTGTGGGTGGTATCTTCTTTGACGACTTTGACGAGAAGGACCCAGAAGTTATTTTGAATATGGTGGAGAACTGCTTCGACGCCTTCTTGCCATCATATGTGCCAACTGTCGCCAAGCGCAAAGATCAGCCATTTACAGAGGAGGAGAAGCAGTGGCAGCAATTGAGAAGAGGGAGATACGTTGAGTTCAACTTGGTGCTGGACAGAGGCACACAGTTTGGTCTACAGACACCAGGCTCTAGAGTGGAGTCCATCTTGATGTCCTTGCCTGCCACTGCTGGTTGGAAGTACAACCATCAACCAGAGGAGGGATCTAGGGAGGCCGAGTTGCTCGAAGTGTTGAAAAATCCAAGAGAATGGGTCTGATTGTTAAGGTCATTAATTCTGTTTATAGCATTAACTTCGTATACATAGCGACATGATAGCAAACTTCTTTCCCTCTTCATTTGGCCCGTCTTGGGTCAGTTACACGTCTTGGATCACTCACCTTTCTTGGATCACTAGCATGTTGTCTCTGTGGGATGTATGTGTCATGCCCGGGTCTGGGAGGAGGGGGAGGCACTTGATGTGGACGGTATCTCGAAGGAGCGTGACCATTATCAGCAGCAGCTGGTGCTCTCGGACGAGTGTTAGCCCTCTTGGAGTACTCGCTGAATGATATCCCGTGTTTGACAGCTGGTTGTTTCATCTTGGGAGCAGATGACGACTGTGCGGGACTTCCGGCAGGACGCTTAGCCGGGACCACCGGTCTGATCGACCTGCTTCTGTCAAGCGGATCACCAAAGGAGTACACAGCATCAGCGCCGCGTGCTGTTCTTGACGTAGGTGGGGTCTCTGCAACTGGTTCTGGATCGTCAGAATTGTCGGGGACCTCTTCAACTTCACTCTCAAGATCATCGTCATCGCTTTCTGGTGGACCGTCCAACTCGATGATCCATTCGTCATCGGAGACATCAGTTTCGCCTGCTGCTCTTCTTCTGGCCTTGTCGGCTCTGTGTGCCGCCCTCTCAGCCTTTATTCTCTTCTTACCGGCTTCGTCCTCTTTGCGGAATAAGTCCAGAAGCTTCTCGTTGTCATCTTCCTCCTTGATCTTAGCCTCACCCACACCTTCAACGGGAGGCAGCTTGTCAACGTCGAGAGGATCAGCACTGCACCAGCCAACTTCGTTCATCGAATCCACAATATCCTGCGATGCTTGCTGTTTCTGCCTTGCCTCCTCTGCCTCTTCGGCTTCTCTCTGGCGAACGGCCTCCGCTTCCGCCTCTTCTCTGGCACGTCTCGCTTCTTCCTCTTGTTTCATTCTCAATAGACGGGCGGCATCTTCCCTTTCCTTGCGCTCAGCCTCGTACTTGGCGATTCTCCGCCTCTCCAGTTCTTCTGCTCTCTTTCTCTTATCGTCGAGTCGTTGCTGCTCCACAGCATCCTTGATGGACTGAACGATGTTCTCAATATCTTGCTTTTTGGACTTTTTCAACTCGTTCATGCTGTCAATGGTGTGCTGAAGCAATGCAATACTGTCTTCAAGCTTCTTCAGCTCCCGCGAGCAGACAGACTCCTTCAAACGGAGAAAGTGGTCCTTGCTCCCACCCTGATACTCCAGGGCGCTCTGCAAGATGAACAATCTCATCACCTTGGTTCTGTAGTTGGACTTGTGGAGGAGCTCCAGGCGCTTATCGACAATGTCTCTGTCCTCTGGCCCATCCGTCAACGTCGACATAACTTCTGCAAAGAAAGACTCGTGCTTCTTTGTCATATCTCCGTGCTTGATCAACTCCTGCATCTCCTTGATCTTCTTTTGCGTCTCAGCCACAACAACATCACACTCACCGATCTGGATCTGAGCCAGTTTGATAGCTGCTGAGTTCTGTATCTTCTCCTCAGCAATTTTTGTGTACTCGTCGTCAGCCGCCGTAGCTGCCGGACTCTGCGGCGTTTCTGCGGCCGGCTCGCCGCCAACATCCCCCATCTCTTCATCCGCTCCATCGAAAAAGTCATCCGAGGGAGGCTCTGTCTTTACGACTTTCTTCTCCTCTTCTTCAGTGGTTTCTGCTGGCGTGGCTGAGCGTGGCTCATGGATCGCTGGCGACTCCTCCTCAATTGTTGACTCCGTGGTGGTCAACGCTGGCGCTTCGACTGGGATATCGTCCGGGATCGATTGGTCAAGGGCCTCCCGCTTGACATGCACCGGATCAACATCTGGCTTCACGATTGGGTCCATTGCTGGGGGATAACGGTTGTTGCCCTTCGTGAGAAATTGCCTGAAGGAGGGCAGACTTGAGAAGATCATCCGGCAGATGTTTCGCGAGCTGTTGATGGAGAGGAAACAAATATCACGTAGGGTGTGCGCGTACCATAAGTCTGAGGGAATCTCCATTATTGAGCTTGCGGGGGCGCTTTTTTCATAAATATCTATAGCTTGTCTTCAGTGATACATATTAGCGTGTTCGGGTGTGGAATCTAGGATTCCCCTGTTCGGGTGGGGAGTGTTCTTGCTGTGTTCGGGTCGTGTTCGGGTCGTGTTCGCGTGTGGTGTTCGGGGGTTTTTTTTTTTTTGTTAGTATGATCTTGTCATTTTGATGTTGAACTTATACATCTAAATGACGTTTTGAGAGTCTCAAATCCGTCAGGAAGATCAATGAGATATTGATGATGTTGAATCTCCGAAAAAAAACGATGGATTTACTCTTAATCTTGATATAAAAAGAGACTTCTCTATATATATGTGGTAAGGGCACACCTTACGTGAAATTTCACCAGTCGTTGATGGAGCGCTTAAGGCCTCTACGGGAGAACACTATTGCTGAGAGTACCATAATACGCTGCATTTTCACTTAAGAACCACCATAACATACTCTACCTAGGGAATCAGTCGCTGAAGTGCTTACCATTTTGTTCGCCCAGCGACTTCAGGGCAATTACCATATACTATTCACATGGTGCGACAAAAGTGGAAAATGTTGGAGGCACTGCAAGAATGGAGAAGCCTGAACCGTCAGTGCCACTAAAGGAGCTCTCGCAATCCGCTCTACGAAGAGACAGCTCCAAGAGTAATCCGATCATGAATTAGGTCGAAGACTCAAGAAGGCCAGAGTAGTAATCTATGAGTTCGTACTCTGTCTGCAAGGTCTCCTGTCTATAGGCAACTCTGATGTCAGGGACGTTAGTCTTCTCCACATCGTTGCCGTCAACACCGCCCTTAGCAAAGTCCTTACCAAGCCAATGCTTCTTGATCTTGTGCTCCCAGCCACTCTGAACCACCGAGTTCTTAGCAAGCTCACACATGTCCACGTTGGACAACTTGTAGATCTGTGCAGCGACGGAGTACTCCTCAATCAACGGTTCTCTGGTGTATGAGAACTGGAGTGGATCATCTGTGGACAGTGACACGTTCAGGCCCCTCTTGAAGTAGTATGGGAATGGGTTCTTGTCATAAGTCAAGAACAATGCGTTGTTGGACAGTGGTGACATGGCAACACCGACCTGGTCCAAGTAATACAAGTACTGCACGAAGGGAATCTTTCTGAGCAAGATACCATGCGAGATACCCTCAGAGGTCAAGTATGCACTGATGAGATGCTCTGGGTCACCAGCTTCACCGGAGTGTGGTCTCAAGACAAAAGTGTTGAAGCCTCTCTTCACTCTGTAGTTGTTCAGGTGAGCCAGGTTAGCGTAGATGTAGTAGAGGTAGTATGAGTATGGTGGGTTCTGAGGAGCGGTCCAGAGGGATGGGACAGGGAACTTTTTGTGGAATCTTCTGTCAACCTTGGATTCATCGTCAACAGAGTCGAAACCGATGACTCTCTGGAGGAAAACGTGCAACTTTGGATCCTTGGATGGGTCCATGCTCACCTCGAACAGTGGCTCAAACAAGTTTCTGATGATCTCCTGGAAGTTATCAACCTGGCCTGACTTCTTGTATATGTCATACAATCTTGGGACCTGAATCAACCATCTGACATTATGACTGAGAATCTTGTTGTCAATGACCCAAGCTGCGAGCTTGCTCCACTCCTTGATATCACGGCCGTAAACGGAGATTCTGTACTCACACATCTGGTACTTAGAGTTCTCTAAGTCACTGAACACCTCCTTAGTGATGTCTGCCAAGTACTCACCCTTGATAAAGTTGTCAGTCTTCAAGAAGATCTCTCTCAATCTGGACTCACCGATTGGGTTGTACTTCAAGTTGAACTTGTCAAATCTGTGGAAGGTATCTTTGTGCGCGTGCATGTCCAAAGTGTCAATGGACAAGTCATAGGCTGTGAGATTCAAGGACTGGAAAACCTCCTCCAATGTCAGAACCTTGCCATCTCTGAAGATGACTTTCTCCTTGGCGTTGTTCTTGATCTTGTGCTTGATGAATCTCAACAAGTGTTTCTGGTTCATGCAGGCCGAGTGGTGAACGTGAGTGTCAACCTTTCTCACGTTGTAAAAATCTCTGTGTGGATTCTTCTTGCTGACGGAGGTCTCTTCGTACTCATTGAGCAGGTAGTACAAGTTCCATCTTGCCTCAAGGTACTGTAATCTTCTGAAGGCGAATGACTTTGCTGGACCATCAGATGATATCATGACGATCTTCTCCATGTCGATATAATAATCTCTCAACGATGGAACATTATCGACGATGAGCTTGTCCTCTGAATCGACAAACTCATAGACGTCATCTTTGTTAGGACGGAAGGAAACGGAATTGTCAGCCTCTGGGATTTCAACATTGCTGAGGTCAAATGTCTTGGAGTCTGGCTTGACAGAGTCTGGCAAAATTTGCTTGTTGTTGTATGTTGGCTTTGGTGGGTCTGGGTAGATCTTCCATGAGTCCTTGTTCTTTGGGTTCTGCTCCGGAAGCTGGAGGGAGACGGTCTGGTACTTGCGTCTCAGTTCACGACACTTCTTAATTTCGGAGTACAACTGAATCAACTCTGGAGATGGCGTTTCGTTGGACTCGTGGTCATGCTCATTGATGGATCCAAGTTTGTAGGACTTGCTGAGCTTACTCTTTAACGGTGGAGGGGCAGCGTTGCTTAGGGCGGAGAGTGCTGGAGAAACTGGTGATGGCTTGAGCACAGGAGGAGGGGGTGGATGACTAAAGTTTGCTGAGGAGGATCTTCTAGTCTTTGGTGTGGATGGGATCTCTTCAAAGGCTCTCAACTTTGCATCCTGCTCATGGATCGTCTTCTCCTCTGCGTACGTGAAGTTTGTGGACAAAGAATGGGTCATGGACACGGCATCCAAGTCGTCTTCGTGCTCTGCCGGTGTGGATGTGGAGCCTGTGCTGACACCGTTATCAGGCGATTCGACTGCCTCTTCAAGCTCCAATGGGGACTTGGTGGATGACTTCGAATCTTGGGGTGGCGGACACATCGCTGCTGGGGTCTCTGGTCCGGCTTCGCAGATGAGAAAGTGGTGTCAAACTCTGAAATCTCTGTACGGCTTTTTGATGCCGGAGGCTGCGATAGCCGTATACAGCACATAGTGCTCTAACCATAAAGTCGCGTGACAAGTCACGTGCAGCTCACGGGGATAATGTCCCAAAAGGGCACATAGTTGCGACGCGGAGAAGGGAGTCGGCATTTAAATTGGAGGCAACAGTTGGACAAAATCTGACATCTGAAATCAATATGAGCAGCAAAAAGACCCGACTGTCCACTGTCAAGTCCCAAGATGCCAGCAGATGGCCGAGAGATGGAGCGGCCCTCACCCTTGCCCACGCGGAAGTCATTCAAGGATGAAGAAGGGCTAACTCCGCACGAACAATCTGCACCGAGGAAGAGGCTCAGACTTCCCAACTCTTGCAGTGCCTGTCGAAAGCGCAAGTGTGGCTGTGACAAGGCTCGTCCAGCGTGTGGGACTTGTGTCAAACGAGGTGTTGCCAGCTCATGCCAGTATGAAGATCCGACCCTCTTCTCCCTCAACACCGAGAACAACGGATTCTTTGCACTTCCCGCACATCAGGCTGCATCCAAGTCAAACCCGAAATCCAACTCAAGTGCCAGCTACTCGACAGCGTCGAGCACACCAGGTTACACTGTGACCTCCAACACGAGCTCTCAGACAGACCCAATAAACCCCATACATCAGGCCACTCCCTCGACAAGTCTCATCCCACCGAAGAACTCACTCTACAACGCCAATGAGATTGTGACAGTGTACGACAAGCTCCCATTCGTCATCCCCGTCATTCTCCCCAAATCTAGACTCGAGTACCAGGGTGCCTTCTCCCCACTTTACCGTATCAAGAACGATACTCATCTCAAGATCATTTGGCTGCACATGTGGAAAACCATGGAGGTGTCAATGAGCCCCTGTGCAGAAAGGCCCCTTGAGCACACCCAGCCAGCCAGTGTGTCATTGGAGACACAGTCCATCTTGTTACAGTTCTTGGAGCTCAAAAGACAGAGAGACATTTTCAAGGCAGAGCTACGACTTTTGAAGGATACTGAGAAGGACTTGATCACGATTTGCCTGCGCAATTTGCCCCCAAGACGAACCATACATGCACTTTGCACACGATTCATTGATGTCTTTTATCCTTTCGTTCCAGCTATTGACGTCAACAAGAACATGAACGATGATTTTCCCAAAATCCTTGGAGATTGGAGCAGTCCAAATCAGCAGATTACTGAGCTCAAAATGGAGGGCAAGCTTCCATTTGCATACCTGGCATCTCTGTTCCTGATGATGGGCATTGCATCCATTGCAGTCGATGATGACGAGTATGATACCAACCCACGCCTTGTACCACTGAAGGAGTTCTCGCCAATGCTTTTTGCATCGATTGGGGAGATGTGCATCGACTCATACAATTTCCTCAGAAAGTCGTACAGCAAGTGTTTGATCCAGGCCATGCTCCTTTTGCACTTCTACAACGCCCACTGTCCTGAGAACGACACTGAGGCGGATTACTCACATGGGAGGATCATGACAGGTACGATCTACTCCATGGCCAGAGGCGTTGGATTGCAGGTCGAGCCGTTGAGAATGGCACAGACTATTGGGCTTCTGGGAAACCAAGTTGAGTACCACTGCAACTCTTGGACCAAGGTGTGGTATACTCTTCTGGAAATGGATGCCCGTGAAGCCATGGCGTCTGGAAACCCGATGCACTGCTCTGATGAATCCGTATATGACTCTGAACTTCCAAGGCCATTGAAAAATGCTTCTCCAGTTGAAGTGTTTGTCTGCGAAGAGTTCAAGTACAACGAGAGAAAGATTGAACTTGTGAGAACCATCAGTGACATCTGTTTGCAGAGACGGGCAACGCCAACAGTGGGTCAGATGCTGGAGTGCGTCGAGTTGGTTCAAGAGTTCACAGACACCGAGATGGGGTCACTTGTCTCAGTTCTCCACAAGTACCCGAACCCCAACTATGAAAGGTGCAAAAAGTTGATGGACCTGTTTGAGATGTGGAACTTCGAGTTTTCTCTGCGGAACATGCTGCTCACACACTTCAAGAAGGAGAGGAATATCGTCATGATCAACAGATGTTCTCGGACACAGCTTCCACTTGCCATGAAGATTATCCGGTCGGTGTTGAATGTCGGTTACAACATGGAGAGGTACTTGGACAAGAAGTACGAGGTGCTTCTTCGTTCCGCGGTGGTAAAAGCTCTTCCCACCTGTACTATGTTTCTCGGGTCGCTGTTGGCTGAAGTACTTCAAGCGAAGCAGCAGACACCAGCAGACCAGGTCACACAGAGCAACCTGCTCAAGACCTTGTACGATGCACTTTTGATGAACATAGACATATCTCGCCAGTACTTGATCAAGGTGAATAATGGGTTCTACAACGGCCAGACGATGAACGTGGCGTTGTCCTTCTTCGCCCAAATGATTCGTGACCCAGAATTTACATTTGAGAGCGCCGTGAAGGAGGTCACATCAAGAGTGATGACCGAGACGGGGCTGAAACCGAACGAGCTGTATGGAGTCAGAGCTGAGGATGTGCCAAAGACTACCTTCTTGATGGAGCTGCTTGATACGGAAGTTGAGCACCTGTTAAGCATGACCAGCGTACATCCAAGTCAGTTCCTCCAGCCACTATATGGACCGCGTGTGGTCATCTACTCTGTGGAGAATTTGTTCTCAGTGACCACAGTGAAGTACAAGAACCGAGTCAGTGCCCATGCCTACAAGGCTCAACAGAGTCGTTCTGTGGTCTCAGATGTCCAGAAGAAGCTAACTTCTCGTGCACCGAACTCGATGACTTTAAACAGTATTCTTGGCCAAGGTCCATCTGATGCATTTGGTGAGCAGGTATGGCCTGAATCAGGGAGAAGATGTGCTTTTGGAGCTGATAAAGCTCAAGTTCCCAGTGGTGTCATGGGGTTAACAGATGATCAGTTCTCCGGCTTGTTCGGCCTCTTCGAGGACTTCACCTCGTTGTTGAACTCTGAAGACCCACTTGAGGGGACTCAATTCGCTGGTATGTACTAATGATTGATGATAAACGCGCCAATGCAGGTGTAGAACTCCATGCGCCCCCTACCATATCACGTGATTGGTAAGGCCACATCGGAGATTGGATGAAGTTTCGGGGAGGTGGTGCGGGCGAGAGCGCTTCAGCTCGTCTCTACTCTCCACACCACATCAGGCCTGCTGCGCCCTCACCAAGATGTTCGCACCAACAATGGACTCCACAAGTGGCGGGAGCGACCACGATACGCCACAGTTCACAGTGTGGAGTACTACAACATCGGCACAGAGTGGTCCTTCACCCTTGCCACCTCCGCCTCCGCGACAACAACAACAACAACAACTACAACAACAGCCTCCGCAACCGCCATATAAGAAGCGACTAAGGATACCCAACTCATGCACGGAGTGCCGCCGACGCAAAACCAAGTGTGACAAAGGACGTCCACGATGTGGCCAGTGCACAATGAGAGGTGTAGGCGACAGATGCAAATATGAGGACCCAACTATGTTCTCACTCAGTGAGAGCCACGGCTTCTACGCACAGCAACGACAACTACCATCGCCACCAAAGTCCAGCAGCAGTGGCAAGACCCCAGCGGAACGTGAAGTTGAGGAGCTGAAGGAGAGGCTCAAGCAGGTTGAAGCTGCGTTCAAGAAAACAAGTGCGCAGGTCCATGGGGGCGAAGTGTCCTCTTCGTCATCGGTGATCCCGGAGAAGAACCTCATTTACAGCCCGAACGCGGTTGTCAAGCTTTACGACCAGTTGCCTTATCTCATCCCTTTTGTGCTTCGAAAATCGAGACTGGAGTACCACGGTGCCTTCTCGCCCATTCACAGAGTGAAGAACGACGTTCATTTCAAGATTATCTGGATTCACATGTGGAAGTACCTTGAGGTGGTTGTGCCCTCTCACGGCAAGAAGACACTCGCACACTACTTCTCCTCGGGTATCACATTGACGATGCAGACCGTACTTTTGCAGTTTTTGGAGCTAAAGAGGCAGCAATTGACCCTGAAGGACGAGTTGAAGCTACTAATGGACTCCAACGAGGAGCTCAAGTCACTCTGTTTGAAGCATCTCCCTCCAAGACACACGATACATGCTCTATGCACACGCTTCTTCGATGTGATCTATCCATTTATGCCACTGCTGGATAAGAAGATGTTTATGGACACAGCCATTGTGAAGATCATTGGACCATGGGGACGCGCACCACAACTCATCACTGAGCTCTACGTCCAAGACAAATACGACTTTGCACACATTGCCACTCTCTTCATCGTCATGGGGCTCGCCACCATTGTTATCCAGGACTCAGAGTATGATACGAACCCAGATTTCACACCCCTCAAGGAGTTGTCTTCTGTTCTGTTCACCACCGTTGCAGAGAAGTGCCTCGAGCCTTACAACATCTTGAGGAAGCCATACAGCAAGCTCGTCATGCAAGCCATGGTACTTCTCAAACTGTACAACTGCTACTGCCCTGAGAACGACACCTACTCGGATACCTCCCATGGACGGCTGATGACTGGTACGATCTACTCCATGGCCCTCTCACTGGGACTGGACACCGACCCAGAGCCCTTGGCGAAGTCATTCAACAGAGATGCTGCTACTAAGGATTACCATTGCCACACCTGGAGAAAGTTGTGGTACACTATTCTCGATGTGGATACTCATGAGGCCCTTTGTTTGGGTAACCCCATGCTCTGCTCCGACGATGCCTCTTATGACACCAAGCTGCCGCAAGTCTCTCCTTACAATATGAGCCCGGTGGAGCTGTTCGTCATCCAGGAGTTTGAGTATTCTGAGCGCAAGAGCGTCATGTGCCGAAAGATTTCTGATACTTGTCTTTTGAGACAGTCCAAGCCAACAGTGGCGCAGGTTATGGAGTGTATCAAGATGGTGGAGAGCTTCAGGGAGAAAGAGCTCGGTACGCTGAAGTCGATGATCCAGATCACCGGGCTCGCCCCATACGCCAAGGCGAAAAAGGTGAAAAATTGGCTTGAATTGTGGCATATTGGGTTCGCACTTCAGAGCTTGCTGCTCACGCACTTCAAGAAGGAGAACAACCAGGACATGATCTACAAGACCTACTGTGATATGTTACCGCGCGTGATGCACATGATTCACTCCTTGTTGAACATTGGGTACAACATCAACCACTACTTTGACCCACAGTACGAAATGTTCCTCCGTCCATTGGTGCTCTGGTGCATAACGGACGGGCTGATGTTCCTTGGTGGCATCATGGGGCAGCTCTTGCATGCTCAGCAGCTGACACCAGTGACAAAGAAGCAGCGCACGAACGCGCTCAAAGACCTTCGTGAATCTATCTTGTCAAACATGGACAGAGCCCTTCAGTACCTCACCAAGGTGAACAACGGCTACTACAACGCACAGAGAATCAACATGGCCCTCACGTTCTTGCACAAGATGCTGAAGGACCCAGCTTTCACATTCGAGAATGCTGTCAGAGAAGTGACATCCAGAGAAGTTCCAGAACCAGATGCTGTGAAGCCATATGACCTCCACGGCGTACAGGCCAAAGATGTCCCAACAACGAACTTCTTCATGCACCTATTGGATTCTGAGATCACACACTTGACGACAATGACGAACACACCACCAAGAAAGTTCCTTCAACCATACACAGGCGATCCAGTGTACGTCCCATTTGGTGACCAGATCTTTCCAATTTCTCCAATCAGATTTACTCACCGCCTGAGCTCCAAGCTGTCCACCATCGATCAAGCCAACGCCGCGGAGTCGGACATTCGCAAGACGTTGGCGGTGCCAGTCTTCAACACCAAAAACATCAAGCACATCTTTGGAGAGGCTGCAGATGGGGACGGAAACCCGGCCGACAACTCTCCACAGGATACAAACACACCATCCAGCGTGCCTCCGATCATCGAGC
Organism: Petasospora rhodanensis; assembly: GCA_030569395.1. Classification (NCBI taxonomy): domain Eukaryota; kingdom Fungi; phylum Ascomycota; class Saccharomycetes; order Phaffomycetales; family Wickerhamomycetaceae; genus Petasospora; species Petasospora rhodanensis. The sequence goes on from JAJMKQ010000260.1 coordinate 25,604, forward strand.
GGTTCTCAGGTGATGAGATTCCAGGCTTGTCCTTGTCCAGTGATCAGTTCTCAGAGCTGTTCGGGTTGTTTGACGAGTATACTTGGCTCAACTCCAACAGCGATCCTTTTGGTGCTACACAGTTTCCTGGTATGAACTAATGCAATAATTAATGACACTCTTACTCCGTCAACTTCTCTAGAATGTCTTGAACTTGGAGGTTGATCTGCTTGTTGGACTTGTCGAAGCGCTGGAGCTCCAAGATCACCGTGTCGAGCTCTGTGCGGTGAAACTGCTTGCGGATTTGCAGAGGAAACTGAGCATAGATAGTGCCCAGGAGGAGCGAGTAATATGACATGGACTCCTTCGTTGCCTTCTCGTAGAGCTTGTGAAGCTTCTTGATGTTTTCTGGGCGGGAAATCTTCTTCATGCATGTCTCATCTTCGACAAGACTGATAATTAGACCAATGTTGAGAAGCTGGACATCCGAGGTTTCGGCAGACAAACAGGCATTCAGACTTTTGAGCATCAAGGTCGGGTCGTACACCTTAGGGAACTTTTTCACTGCGAGGACGATCATAAGCTTTAACTTCAGCACCTCCGAGCGGGAATCACCGACATGGTTCTTCATCATGAACGCATACACCTTCTCGAACTCTTGTTCCACAAACTCCTGGCTGGTCAAGTAGTTCTCAAACATGATGAGCATCATACCGTAGAGCTTCACGTTGGTCTCAACACCCATGTTCAGCCCATCCAACACAGCAACTGTGCCACTTAACAACTCCCCATCCAAAGCCAAATTGTTCTGGAACATCAATGTGACAGCAATAAACTGTGGTGTGTACTCCTGCCCGAGCTTAGACTTGAACTCCTTGAACAGTGCGAGGGTACTCTTCGAGACACCACGGGGTTTGACATCGGCAGGAGCATCGAGCAAAAGCCGACAAACCTCATGTATCCCATCGGACACACCATAACCATCCATCAGCTTACACATGATGAATCCAAGGACGTACACGACAGCGTCATCCTCATGGTCAACCATCCCCCACAATTTCGGGACACCCTTGTTTTTCGAATACTGGAGAAATGCGTCATCGAACAACTTGACAGCGAGCTCGAGAAGTGAGTAGAGCGATGGAGTAGTCTCGATACCCTCGATGATGAAGTTGTACTCGTCTGCGAACTGTGCGTTCTCACCTTGTGCTCGGAGATGTGTGATGCTCTTGTGTTCGTTGTGCTCGGGGGATTCTTGGTCGTTGTCCGACTCACTGGGAGAGGAGGGAGAAGATGGGGTTGATGATGCATCTTGTTGTTTCTCGGCGAGGTAGGATCTTTGGAGGCCGTATGTTTTGCGTGTGCGGCTCACGCGTGTGGAGTCAGGCTGTGGGGTCTGTGAGGACTCTCGAGACGGTGTTGGCTCCTTCTGTTCCGGTGGAGGTGGTGATTGATGGGTATGATGCGATTCAAAGAACTCAATAAGAGCCTTATGAGAACTTGGAAGCTTCTCCTTGCGTGGAGACAGTGTCACTTTCTTGACGAGCGTGGTCTTCGGTCTTGGTGCGGGTTCATCGTCCAGATCATCGAGGAATGCCCAACCTGAGGACACAGGTTTGCGTGGTGACTTCTTCGGCGAGGCCTGGACAGAGCGTGGTTGGACATCGGTAATGCGTTGGAGCTTCTCTGTCAATGATGAAATTCGAACGTTTGCGAGTTGGTCATCTTGGGAGTTGGACTTGGATGCAAATGGAGATGATGGTTTTGAAGTTGGGGTCATCGATGGAGACCATGCTGGTTTGGACTGGGACTCGATGAAAAAGCTATTGAGTTTTGGTGATTCTTCTGTGCGCTTAGCTGTGGATGATAGTCTGGCGGACTTCCTCAGCGACTCTGGAGGCGGTGGTGGAGTGAGCTTTCGTCTTTTTGGTGACTTGGGTTCACTTTTCTTCTTGTCTGTGTGTGATATATTCTTCTGCCCCATGGATTCTCTGATCTTCTTCTTACCTTTCTTCGTCGACTTATCCAGAACCTTATCGAGTGATTCCTTGATGTAGCCCTTTGAGAATGTCACTGGTGTGTCGTCCAGCTCGTCGAATGGATTATCTGGGGTCTCCTCTTTCTTCGGTGACAGAGAGCTCGCGCTGCTCCTTGTTGATCTTCGTAGAGTTCGTGGTGTTGGGTTCTGCTCTGATAGTTTGGTGATCTTCTTCTGAACCGCATTACGAGACTTGTACCGCCTAGGCGATATCTTGGGCTTGTCGTTGATCTTGCCAACTTTCTCCACTGGCAGCTCATCGGTCCGCACTCTCGATCGCGTTCTCGAAGATGGACTCTGTTCGACCGTATTTCCAGAAGCCACAGCATCATCCGTAGCCAATCGTCTCTTTGGCGGCGATAGCCGTGACTCTCTTGGAGACCTCAAAACCCTCAATGGACTGGATGTTGGTGTCACTGCTGGTGGTTCATCAGCTGGAGCTGTGGTGAACTTGGATGGCGAGAGGTCCAGCGCAGAGCCCAAAGTTGCGGAGCTGGGCCTCGTAGCCCGACGTCTGCCATATATGCTCTGCTTCTTGGCCATTGGACTGTGGGAAGAAGCGGGTTTTACCCGATGGCACTGACAGATTCGCAGAGCTGAGAAACTGGTATCGATCAAAACAGGTTGCGGGCCTGGAGGGGAGAGGATGTCGCGCCAGGGCCTCATAACCATCTGGGCTGGTACGCGCACACCATCACTTCTATTGATCTGTATGCATTCTTCACGGGCTGAGCGTCCCATATATAAGTTTCCTCAACACAGCTCAAAGGGCCATGGTTCTGGGGATGAACGCTGGTCTACATATGTATCCAGTGAAGCACTTGGAGCTGTTGCGTAAGGGCACATTTCTGCCCCAGTACCAAAACACCTGCTGACGGAACCTTGCATGACTATTGATGTGGACCAAATTCTTAAAGAACGAGATGTCGACTTTGAAGCCCACCAAGTGAATTGTCAGTGGGACTGTAGTCCAGCAATCGGCATGGAAGATCGACCAACCATCCGTGGATCCATTTGGAAGACATTGGAGGATCTTCAGGTGCTGGTTTTCTTGGCTGAAGTTGAAGCAGGAGAGGTGAAGTTCTTGGGACATGTATCTATCAAGGTACTCCTTCTCCTGTTCATCCTCGTCAATCTGGGACACATCGAGCCTTTTCACCAAGTTCAGCTTGATTCTTTGCACTCGAGGGAACTCATAGTATGGGTCTTCAACGAATGGAGCGCTCACCTCTTGTAGATCAAGGAACCTGAGCTTGCCAGAGAAACGCGCCACACTCGATCCATGCACCATGGCCACCGGCTTACTGAAATCGTGCTTGCACTGGATGGACAAGTCCAACAGACGATCAGGAGCCGATTCCAAGGCCTCTTGAAATAGCATTCCATACTGGGTTGAGCTCATACGGAGAACTCGGAGCCTTGGAGCATTGAGAGAAGGGACCTTTGTACCGGCGACTCGGGTTTTGAAATCAAAAGCCTCCATTTGAGGAGCGTTCAACACCGGCACTTTGGTCTCAGAGCTTTCAAACTCTCGGACGTACAGCTGCTTTACCCTATCAAGCTTACATGCACTCAAGATTGCTGGGATGTCACCGCCGCTGATGGTGATGAGCTCCATGTTCTCAGTGAATGAGAGGTCAACTTCGGACATCGACGTGCATGGAGCCAACGTTGAGCGTGGCGCAGAGTTGGCGATCTCAGTATCAAGATCCACCAGACCTTACTGTCGAGGGCCAGAGCTTGTACCCGAGCACCAAACTGGGCCCGGTTTCTCACCCGGCGCCTCAAAGTTCACGTTATCAAAAATAGGCATGTTCCCGTGGTAGTAAACCGCCAAATGCTCCAGCTCATCCGTGAGGACGATGTCCCGGAGCACCGGTCTCTCTGAGCCCTTCATCTCCGGGAACTCCACTATAAGCGATTTGACACTGGTAGTCGTGAAGCCAGCCAGTGTGCTCCTCTTAGGATCCTTGAGTCTAATCACAGCTGGTCTCGCACAATCAACTGGATCACAGAGACTTCTGTAATGACCCAGGATACACTCAAAGCTGAACGTGTCCTTCAGATTTGACAGTGGAAGATGCTCAAACCCCTCCTCTATCCTCTCACGGATCCTCAAGCCCTTCTTGGCTAGCTTCTTCATGAAGCTCTGGTACACCGGGTTGTACGGTGTCTCCCTGTACAAGATGCTGTGGATGAACACTGAGTTGGGCCCACGCATCAGACGGTCAAACACCAGCGCTGTGAATGCTCTGAGATGGTTTTCCGGTGAGATGAAGTAGTCGTGGTAGTCCTCTGGGATCAGGTTGTACAGCGTGAGTAGAGTGTTACGGTCTTTGAGATGCTTCATCCACACGGGCAGTTCGGTGAGCGTCCGGACGCCCTCAATGTTGAAGAAGGGGCGCTTCGTCTTCCTGTTCGTAATGATGAGGACGTGTTTCTTCAGGGATGGGTATGTGTCCAAGAACGGTTTGACGGAGTCGAAGTCCAATGCGTTGAGGATGAGGCCAACGATCTCGAGGGGAAGGTTGAGGATGGGCGTGGAATCCCTAGAGGATGACGATGATGATAGCATGGTGGGGCTTGTGTGGGAGGGTATTGTGTGTATCGGTGGTAATGTATGATCTGAGAATGGCAGGTAGAGAAAAGAGGAAGGATAAATGTGGGGGATCGTCTTTTTATAGTGCACAGTGATACGTCCTCATTTTCTGTCCATTGAGGCACGAGCGCATCGGGCTAGAACATGAGATCTGGACGGAAGAAGAAGTGAGGCTGAAGAGTGGGTTGTCTAAAGAGACACAGGACCTAGATGAAGACCAACGAATGCGTTAGAAGTTGGAGATACCTGGGAGCAAACTGCAGAGAGAAACCGTGTCAAAAACAAGGTCCGACGCGACAACCCAAAAAAATCGTGGGTGACGCGTTTCTTCAAGACTCCCTCTCCACCACAACAAACGCGTCCACACAGTGTCAGAACTCTACCAGCCATGTACGGAGACGCTGCCAACAAGCTGGTGATCGAGGCCAAGCGCACACAGAATCTGGAGAACCTCGCCGCCTTCCAGGACGAGCTGGTGCGCAACATCATCCGTGAGACGAAGGAGCTCGCACGTTCCACGGAGATCGACGCTATCCAGGAGGAGGACCACCTGTCACAATGTCACACGTTCGTGGCACACCTGGCTATGCGCAGGAACAAGAGATGTCTGCTGGCTTACGAGCGTCTGCGGGCGGAAAAGCTGGACCAGATGGCGTGGGACAACATGGAGCCGGAGATTGAGAACCACAGCGAGCTCGAGTACTTCCGCAATTACTCCGAGGTGTTGATCCAATACAAGAGCTGTTTCCCTGAGATCGACCTCAGTGGGTCCCTCGTGCCTCCGAAGGATGTGTTCATTGATGTGAGAGTGCTTAAGGATGCTGGTGAGATCCAGACGGAGTACGGTGTGTTCAACCTGACTAAGGACTCACAGTTCTTTGTGAGGAAGGCAGACGTTGAGAGATTGATCCAGCAGGGGTATCTACAAAAGATTTAATGACATTAATGAAAAGTACATCCATTACATGAAGTTGAACTCGGAGGCCTGGGACTTCTGAGCCATCTTGGCCATACGTAACATCTTCTCTCTAGCGCCCTCTTTCTTCTTCTTAGCACCCTCACTACTACCAGCCTTTGCACCCAACCCCTTCGGAGTCTCTCTGAGACCGAAACTCTTGGCCAGATGACCCAAATGGAGATGCTTCATGTTGAAGACATCCTTCTCGGCGGAGATGTGCGTAGCGTAGGCTCTCACATGCGACGTGAACCCACGAGCAGCCTTGTCATGTGCACCAGAGTCTTCGAGCAACCATCTCTCCACGTCCAAATGCCAAGTCGTGGCCTCAAAGTCCCATTTAGCACCGAATCCTGTCTTCAGCAGCTCCTCGTACGATTTGTGCTGTACGCCGTTCGGATGGTAGTGAGCAATCTTATCCAGGTACTTCTCCTCACTCGGGAGGAGGAACAGCACAGAACGACCAGACATACCTGCTCTTGCGGTACGACCAATTCTGTGGAGATGGTCCTCCGTAGCGAACGGTGGGTCAAACTCAATAACAGTGGAGATATGTGGCAAGTCCAAACCTCTAGCGGCCACATCTGTACAGAACATCACCGTGTGGCGTGCTTCAGGAGCCTTAGCGAAAGCAGAGAGCGTCGAGGTACGCAGCTGTTGCGAGAGCGAACCATGGAGCTTGTACACTCTTGTGTTTTCTGAGAGGAGAGGGGAGCTCATCACCGTCGACAGCTCCTCGTTGTCCGAGTTGTGGTTGTTGATAGAGACACCGCCCTTGGCAAACACGGAGAAGTGGAAGTCGACAGAGTCCGAACAGGAGAGGAACACCATTGTACGTGATCCACTCTCCTTCTTTGTGATGTCTTTGAGGATGGCACTCAGCGTCACGAGTCGGAGCTTTGGTGGAACGACGCAGATCTGTTGCAACAGCTGGTCCGGTGCAGCAACGTTCTCCATGATCTCGACATCCTCCATATCTGGCACAGAGTTTGGACTCACCATCTCTGCATCGTTAAGCGAGATCTCTCCAAGCTTCTTCACGTTGCTCTTGATCGTGGCAGAACAGAGCACGTTGATTCTCTTGTGAGGCAACGTTGGATACAGCTTCGTCGTGGCAGCGATTCTCGACGTCTTCTCAATATCAGCCAAGATCTTGGCAATTGTCTCCTCGAAACCCAACTCCATCAACTTATCACCTTCATCGAGCACGACGTACCTCACGTTTGACAGGTCCAGTCTCTCTGTGTTCTCAATGTGATCTGCCAAACGACCGGGCGTGGCCACGAGGATGTTGACACCTTTTCTGAGTCTCGCCTTCTCGGACTTCTTCTTCTCACCACCAATGACTATACCGGGAACGATACGATGACAACAGTGGTTCAGCGTTTCGATGACGGAGTAGATCTGTGTGGCGAGTTCTCTCGTTGGTGCGAGGATTAGGGCAAAGATACCCGAGGTTCTCTTAAGGTCCTTCACCTCCATCAATTTCTGAAAGATCGGGAGCACAAACGCCAGAGTCTTTCCGGAACCGGTCTGAGCCTGGACGAACAGATCACGTTCTCTTTCAATGAGTCTGGGCAGCACCGATCTTTGAATCTTGGTTGGGTTCTGCAACTTCATGAACTCTGTGAGCTGTTTCGTCAACACCTCGTTCAGCCCAAGACCGTCAAACGTCGTCGAGTCCTTCAGTGGAGCATTGGAGGCATCTTTAGCTTCAATCTCTTGGTCGTACTTCTGTTCAGTGATCTCTCCTTTGGAAGTGAACAGGGAGGAAACATAGGTGTTCCCTCTTCCCATCTGTCCCTTCCCCTCCGCGAGTCTCATCTGTTTGCTCGGGCCCTTACCATCGTCCGGGGCAAGACGCTTCTTCTCCTGTTCTTTAATAATCTCACGGGGCTTCAACTCAGTGGCATTGGCACCACTGGACCGATCAACAACTTTCTCCTTACGGGCCTGTGGCTTGATCCCTTTGGCCTGGAGAAGCGCCTTACGACGGTCTCTCCACTTTCCGCCCACCAATTTGGAGGAGGGTTTCGAGGTGATTGTTGAGGTCGGCACATTAGTGGCGATGTTGAGGAACAGGTCGTCGTCCATGGTACTCTGTGTGGGTTGTCTGGAGAAACAAGTGGATGGTTGGGTGGGGAAACGAGCTCATCGCCCTTTGTAAAGCTCCCGCGAAAATTTGCGGTCGCTCGCGCGTTGGCTTCTGAGCCGTTCGCCGTCGGGGTTTGCCGTAGGTTGACACATTTCTGGGCTACTTTGTGTTTTCCTCTCTTATAGCAGAGCGACAAAAAGACATCACAGAAACAGCACTGGCACAGAGAAACATACACATGGGATCCTGTGACACGAAGATGAGCACAGACGAGAAGATGCTCCCCACGCACCAACCGAACAACACAAATCAAAACACGTTACTCACAGAGCTCCAACTCCTCTCCATCCTCACTTTTTTCTCGATATGGGGGGGTTTGGCACGTAAAGCTATCACACTCCTCACCACATACCCGTCTTCATACCTTGGTGGCGTCATATGGGCCAACTTCACATCATGTCTCATAATGGGCGCCCTCACACGATCAGAAAGGGTATGGACCGCATTCAACAGACCAAAGGCACAGGTGTTGTTATACACGGGTCTCACCACTGGGTTTTGTGGGACCTTCTCGTCGTTCAGCTCTATGATGCTTGAGGCGTTTGTCAAGTCTGCTGATGTGGAGATTGGTAACTATTCCGTACTCAAGAATGGCGGGTACGGCATCATGGAGTGTTTGTCCGTACTCATTGGACATACTTGTGTTTCCCTCCTTGGGGTACAGATTGGAAGGCATTTCAGTGAAAGTTGGGATACCCAAATTGGTGGGCTGCTTTGGATACAGAGAGCATGTATGGTTGGTGGTGTACTCTGCTACATCGCCGTGGTTTGTCTGATGGCCATCCCTGGTTGGAGATCATGGATGTTTAGCTGTGTTGTCGCTCCTTTCGGCTGTTTTGCCAGATACTACATCTCCAAATGGTTAAATCCGAGGGTGAAGTCGTTTCCTATGGGTACTTTCACTGTTAATGTTGCCTCCACCTTGATTTTGGCTGTGTTGAACTTGGTCAACAGGGGCAAAGTTTCCGGAGGGGGAACCATAGTCACTACGGTGCTGTCATGCCATATGATCCAGGGGCTTGAAGATGGGTTCTGTGGTACCATGTCCACAGTAAGCACATGGGCAGTGGAGTTGTACACTCTAGGCTCGCCCAACTGCTACAAATACGGTCTTGTCAGCCTTGCAGTGACGTACATTATGATGGTGGTGATCCTTGGATCGTACAACTGGACCCAGGGACTTACGGACCCGTTATGTTCATGAGAGTTTGCATAGTTAGTAAAATTAGACAATCTGATAATCCGATATCCACACTCACGAGAAACAAATAATGTGAAAAGAAGCTCTCCACAGGGGATGAGACCAAGCCTTTGGAAATCGTTCACAACCACTTTGAACCTGAAGAGCGATCATACTAGCGACATTGTCATGTAGACCAACACCTTCCAAACCCACCACAGATCTATCACGAATCCGACGCATAACCCCACACGGGATGTATGCTGATCCCAAGTTCTCGAGTCTCGGAAGATCTCACTGACTGGGCCCTTCATCGATGAGGAAACGGACAGGGGAGAGTGGAGACCCACAGAGGAACTTGTGCTTCAATTGATGTCTTATGAGGGGGGATATGGGATACCGTGCCCACGAGGTACACTGGGCAAATGGAACATCTTGGGATTTTTAAAGGGCCACAATCGTTGAAAGGCAGACAGAGACAGCTGCAAAAGAGAGTACCGAGTCCGCTGGTGAGGTCCCTTGTGTGGGCAGTGATGGATGCGAATCGGTCTGGTGTTTTTGGATTTCTTTATGGGATGAGAAACAAAAGGACCGCCAGAGTAGGAAAACAAAGAACCATTGAGTAGTAAGGATTGCTGTGAGCCCATGTAGTTTGGTGTGCTGCATCTGTCCAGAAACATCATCTCCAGTGAGGCTCTTTCAGGAACAAAGTCAAGGAGTCAGGGGTTGTTGATGCCAGGGGAGCACTGCCGGGATGCGATACCCAGATCGAGTTCTTCGAGACGACAGCGACACACCACAGGTGTGGAAGTCCCTGGCTCTTTCGTTAGATCCGCAGTCGATAGACAGGTATATCCTAGGCTCTCCTGCTCATCCGTCTCCCAACGAGAGAGAAACAGACATCCACCCTCCAAGACCACAGTGGACAATGTACCATACTCCCGCCTTCACCTCCGACGTCTCGGCACAGACACAGCCCACACAGGCTCCAGAACAGCGAGTGAGGTAGGTGTTCGGGTGTGGTGGGGTGCAATCGTGCGCACTGCTGGCTGTTAATGGACCCCGGTAGCTTTGGTGTGGACCCGGCGCGTGCCTCTGCTGCGTCTGTGTGTCCAGCCCTCCCGCCATGGCCCTTTGGTCTTCTCTTGTCCATTGCCCGGTTCCCGTGCGGCCCCGGGACAGAGAGGTAAGAGATCCCCGGCTGTAGACAGTTCTTCGCTGCTGGCCTGGTCCGTGTCCCGTGCTCTGTGGACAGCTTGAGGGGTCTTCACAATGGTGTGGAGTACTAGAAGGAATGGGAGAGAAGCCGGTTTTGTCGACGCGTGCGGGTTCGCGTTTGCCCGTTTGGGCGGCCTAGCGGCTTTTGTTTACTTTTCGCCATCTCAGGGGTTTCTGGAATCCAAGAGCCCTTCAAAGACTCGCGACAGTCGTGGATGATCGTGACAGTATGGACATCCGTGATCTCTGTAATGATGTGTCACTACCTGTGGCTCATTCTGAGCGTGGCCATGGGACAGGACGAGGAATGAACACACGACCCGTGGGAGACAGCGACGACGATTCTTTGGAGATGGTGGATGTGGAGATCATGGATTCAGAAGAGGAATTAGACGATCCGTTCAGACACCTACCGATCTCTGTGAGACGACCTCAGAGTGCACCTGTGAGGAGGAGGCCACCGATTGCTATGCCCATTAGATGTGCCACCGAACTACCGAGAAACAAGAGACCAAGGCATCAAAAGGACTTACTACAGATCTTGTTGCCAGATAACTTTGACGCGTCATACATTGAGAATGACTTCAGTGCCCTCCAGGCGTCTACACAAATTACCGAAGACGACGATGAGACGGTCGAAGTGGAACAAACGAAGAAGTCTGCGAGGGAGATTATCCAGGAGATCGACGAGGAAGTCACTGTCAATGAGGTTTCTCAGAGGGAGGATCAAGACTTGACTGCTGATAACGAGCAGCAGGATCCCATACAAGAAGCAAGTACTACTCAAGCGGCGGCATTAAGCGAGAGTGACGACTCTGACTGTGAATTATTGGAGGTCCAGAATATGTCAAGCCAGGTGGTAGAAGAGCAGGACAATGTGCACCAACAGGAGGTGACCGAAGCCGAAGATGTGGCAGAGAAGTCAGAACAAGATATGAAAGAGCATGCCATTCAGGATACAAACGAAACCACGCTCCTTACCAAATCTGAAGAAGAAGAACGAGGAGGGAAGGAGACCATCCAGGTCAAAGTCTCAGAGCCTGAGAGATTCATTGACATCTCATCATCCAAAAGGGTTGCAACCACAGAGGAGAGAACTACAGAAACACCGAAACAAGCTACCCCACAAGCGAAGAAGAAGATCAGACTCAGTGAGCTTGTTGCAAAGACTACACCGGCTCGATACCGTGTTGGACTATCAAGGCGTGCCAACATTGGCCACCTCCATTCCTATCTCAAGAAGAAATGACGTTAACGATACCATGCTAATGACCTAACGACTGTGTAATGCTGAAATGTTTATTTAGAGAACTCAAGTGTAGCGCGCACTGTAGGAGAATCCGCCTATCCGGTTTTGTGTCATCTCCACTGGCTCCAAAAAACATCATCAAGTCTCACAGATCTTGCATCCTTCTACAACCACCTCAGACCAACAGACATTAACTGCACAATGTTGTACACACAGACAGACGAGAACTCACCACTCAGATCACCGCTTCACGGGACTCCGCCCAGAGCGAAGTCACTTCTCCAGCGCGCTCCAGCACAGCGCAGATCTCCACTCTCCGTCTCGACCAGGCACCAGACACGGGAAAGAACGTTCACCGGTCTCACCCAAAGACCACTGAGGACATTGACAGCGTCCACTCCTTCCATCCCACAGAAGGCCACACCGGCTCTGCTGGCCTTGTTCACATCAGACATCGTTGTGCTCGGAGACGCCAAATGCGGCAAGTCAACACTCATCCACACGTACTTGAACCAGCGCTTCACTCAGGCACCAGAGTCCATCTTGTTCGATACCTATGAGAAGACCATCAACTTCAGCGATAACACCGCCGTCACACTCCAGATTTGGGACTTCCCCGGGGACCACCAGTTCGACAGGCTCAGACCGTTGCTGTACGCCAATTGCCGTGGTGTTGTGTTCTGCTTCAACGTCGATAACCCACAGTCATTCCATAACATCAGAGAGAGATGGCTCCCAGAGGTGGAAGAGCACTGCCCGAACGCACACAGATTCTTGGTCGGGTTAGGTGCAGAGAATCGGTGGGGTAAGACGGAGTCTGAAGCCATTCCGAACTTTGCATTCTTTGAGAAGTCAGCAGAGAAGATGCAATGCCAGTATTTTGAATGCTTGACCCTGAGTCCGAGAAGTTACTCCAAGGTGTTCGAGAACATGGCTCTTTTGATCAACAAGGAAAAGGGCGCTGAGGAGACACTTCATGTTCCCAAAGTGAGATCACAGGTGTCACAGAACGACGGCGTGGAAGTTGAGACACAGAACGAGACAAAACAAACCGCAACCACAAGTCCAGACAAGAGAAGAACTTCATTCCACAAGAAGCACCGTCACTGCATCATCATGTGATCAAGCTTGCTGCTCATTGTCGTTGGCGGCCTGTTGATCCTGGGAATCTGGCACCACCGTGTCTTGGGACTGTGGCTCTTGGGTATCCATCTCAGCCTCTCTTTGCTCCCTGAGCTGTTGTTGTTGAGCAAGGCCATCATAGAAGTTGGACCACAGAGCAGCAACCGAGTCAAACTCCTTACCGACAGCCACGGCGCCTTCGAGGGATCTGTTCAGGGCATTGACGTTGTTGAGCACGGATTCCATGGAGATGGCAATCTCGGAGATGAGCGCGTCTCTCTGCTTCTCGAAGTAGGTTAGCGAGCCTTTGGACTTCGTTTCTTTGGCGGTGGACATTGTTTTAGTGTATGGATGGTTCACCTCGAAGCAGTTTTGCCGTAAGAAGAGTTTGTGTTTACGCGTCTCCTTCCAACGCGTGCGGGAGGGAGCCCATTCTTCGCGAATATTTCCTAATTCACCGGGCCCCTCTGTGGATTACCCGCCCTCACTCCGACGCCGCACAAAAGATTTTGCTGTTGGCGGACCAACTCTTTCTCTCCTGCTGTTTCCTCTTCTCCAATTTTAACTTTAACACCTGGCTACATTGACCGGATATTGGACTTCTTCCACCGTATACGGGCTCACTCTTTCAGGTGAGAGCAAAGCTGATTCTTGTAAGTTCAGTTAAGGCCCTTCTTTCGCTATAGGGCCCGGACTCTATATCAGGATTCATATTCTCTCTCTTTGTCGTTGTGTATTCTGTGTGTAAAAATACAGCGATGCTTCTTGGACTTGTTTACTGTAGCATCTATAATCGATGAAGTCCACTCCTTAAAAGCCCGCTTTGTGACGATGACGAGGGTTACATACGGTCAAATTTTCCGTTAGGGCTTGATCTCATCTCTTCTCCACTGGAACAATCCATCACATTTCTCCAACTTCGACAGCATGTCCCTTCTACGCACATTGCGACCGTTTCTACGAACACGACAGCCACTATTCACAAGCAACACAATAACCACTTCCTTTCGCCACTATTTCTCACCAAACACGAGCCCGTTACCTCCAGCGAATGACATCCCAGAGATAAGTCATCAAGACATCCCCACGACCCCAGTGCGCAAACGGAACTCAAAGAAGGAGAGACGTAAGATCAGACGTGATGCTCAGAAATTCGTGGATCCTACATCGAGCGCGGGTGTACTGATCCACGAGGTCAAGGAGCTTTGCGAGGAGATGGGCGTGGTGGCATATAAAGTGCCGATGGAGGTGATTTCACATTACAGAAGGAGAGGTAATAGCAGAGTTGTTGAGGGGTTGAGGATCCTAAGGATCTCAAGTACGGGTCTGGGTCTTGGTATTATGCCCTCAGAAGACGGGAGTGGTCATTTGGTTGTCGTTGTCCCCTTCACTACTGAAGGTGATGTCGTGAAAGTTGAGCTTGGGGTACACTTTGAGCAGTACGCTGAGGGACACATAGTGGAGGTCCAGCAATCATCTCAAGTGAGAAGAGATGATCTGGTTGGATGCAAATACTTCACCAAATGCTCAGGGTGTCAGCTTCAGATGTTGTCCTACGAAGATCAGCTGAAGTTTAAGACCCAGGTTGTTCGCAGAGCGTACCACCAGTTCGGGTTCCACAGCTCTGATTTGCCTATCAGTGACACAGTCGGCTCGCCCTTGGAATATGGCTACAGAACGAAGTTGACTCCGCATTTCAACAGCAACCGAGAAGAGATCATGCTTGGCTTTGAAAAGGCTGGACTGGGTAAAGGACTGTTCAACGTTGACAGCTGTTCCATTGCTACAGACACACTTTCGAAGGCCTTGCAGAGGGACAGACCACTATTGGAGGAAATAGTGAGGAAGTACAAGAAGGGAGGAACTGTCCTACTCCGTGATAAATCCATTGGCGGGAAGTTGGAATACACCACGAACCACACCGAGGTCATCACGCAACAGATCAATGGGTACAAGTTCCAGTTCCCAGCTGGTGAGTTCTTCCAGAACAACAACTCCATCTTGCCAGTTCTTCTGGACCATATTAGAGAGTTCATTGATCCAACAAAGCACAAAAACATTGTTGACACCTACTGTGGTTCTGGGTTCTTTGGTATTTCCCTGTCCAAGTACGCAGAGAGGCTGATCGGTATCGAGATTTCCAAGGGGAGCCTGGAGTTTGCACAGCACAACGCAGAGTTGAACAATGTCCAAAACTCACAGTTCCTTCTTGGCTCCTCAGAGGAGATCTTCAGAGGCCTCGACTCATTCAACCCTGATGAGACCATCGTGATTCTGGATCCCTCGAGAAAGGGCTCCAATGAGGACTATTTGACCCAACTCTCTGAGTTCAAAGCCAGCCTGATCGTCTACGTCTCCTGCAATGTTTTCTCACAGGCCAGGGATTTGCATTACTTCATCAACAACACCTATCATGGACAGGAATACGAAGTGAAAACCATTAGAGGATACGACTTTTTCCCACAGACAAAACACGTTGAATCCCTTGCAGTCCTCGAACTACGAAAGCCATGTACATAAAAACAACTTTTTAATGACAGTAACGACATCTCATAACTCATCGGAGTCGAAGGTTCTGACGCCTTGCCGCTCAGTGAGTTCAGCTTGTAGGAATCCATAGTCATCGTTGAACAGCCCCATCAACTCTGTTAAGTCTTCCGTGCTCAAGAGCATCTTTGGGTCAGCGTATGCTCCGTTAAAGATAGGCAGTATGTGACTCTGCATTGGTAGTGAGGGTGGTTGATGTTGGTTCATGGATTGGGTAATGGAGTGGAACTGTTTCTTCTTCCTGTGATCGGTTGGGGATTTCTCACCGAGAATATCTCCTGCAATATCCACAATGCTCTCTGGCTGGAAGCTGAACCCTTCTCTGTTAATCATCTCAATAGAGAGGTCTCTTACTGGGTCATAAACCCTTGGTAAGGATCGTTTGCAGGCATGGAAAGGCTGATGGTGAGATGTGATGTGTCGTCCATCCAGAGGCTGTAGGATATCACAGTCGTTTGAGGTCATCTTGTGAGTGAGGTAGGCGAGCTCCTGGTCCACCAGACCCATGAGAAAGTTAGACTTGGGGACCTTCCTCGGCCTTGAGAGACTGGAAATCACCAGTCGCACATGCAGTTATTGGAGCGTCAGATTCGGTGGTCTTGGGCTTCTCAGAGAGCACCTCTTTCAACGCTCTATCAAAGTCGAAAGATGGGTCCTTGAACAACATGAGGAAGAAGTTCAATATCGGTGTGGTGTCTGGGTGTGTCTTTCCCCGAAGCCCGAAGCTTGAAGCCCAGCTCCGCTAAAATGCGACACCAGGTACGTAAACCAGCATGTATAGGGTATGTATGTACTCTCTGTTTATGGTGCAATTCTGATGAGCTTCCAATCATCGTGCTCGGTCTCGCGTCTGAACACCACACGGTCGTGCAGACGTGAAGGGCGGCCCTGCCAGAACTCAATCTCGAGTGGCACAACTCTCAGCCCGCCCCAGTAGTCTGGGCAGGGGATCTTCTCGACACCTTCGAACTCCTTCTCCCTCTGTGCATAGATCTTCTCAAGTTGGTCACGATCAGCGATGGTGCTGGACTGCGGACTGGCCCATGCGCCGATCTTAGAGCCTCTTGGTCTCGTGTCGAAGTATCTCTGGGACGTCTCTCTGTCCACAAACTCAGTGACGCCTTCGACTCTCACCTGACGCTCCAAACTGCTCCAGAACCAAGTGAGGGCAGCCTGTGGGTTCGACTTGATGTCTTTGGCCTTCTTCGACTCGCCCCAGTTGGAATACACGACGAAGCCCTTGTGGTCGAGCTCTTTGAACAGCACAACACGAGACGAAATTCTGCCGGAAGGCAACTGTGCTGTGGCGAAATTCACAGCCTCAGGGATCTTCTCCTGGCCCTGAGCCTCGTCAAACCACTTCTTGAACTGGATGATCGGGTCGCTGTCGACCTGCGACACGTCGAGTGAGTTTTTGTCGTATTGGTAGGTTGGTGGTGCAACTGCGCGCGCGGATTGGGTTAGTCGTCTGTCCTTGTGGTTGGCAGCAATCAGGGTGAAGACAATACGTACAGACCAATGGTTTCTCATCGGGCATCTTAGCAATGGTTCTGATCTGTGTCAAACGGGTCAGCGGTCTCAGTGGCAGGCGCAACGGCATTTGTGTCCTGTTTTATAGACCGGTGGTGATCTTTTTGCATCAGAGTCACCGCCGCCGGGGCGCCCGCAATTGTCAGGCAACTCTGAGCGAGCGCGCATACAAATCCCCCCACAAATCCGGCGCACCGGCCACTTGATCCTCCATCACGGAACTACACAAGTCGAAATCAAAAGTACACGTTTAATAATCACAGACCCTTGAGGTCTTTCTGGTTCAGGCTCATTAGGTTGTAGTCCTCAAACAGCCCGAAGAGACTGGCGAACTCCTCGCTCGAAAGCATGCTGGTGTCCGTTTCGTAGTTCCCAGACTTGAGTCTCTCATCTGCAGCGAAGATGCTGTTGAGATCCAGCTGCTGTGACCCAGACAAAGGGGTGGCCGCGGTGCTTCCTTCGGAGATGGCGTTGGAGCTTGGCGTCTTCACCGTCAGACTGTCCACCGTTGGATCATAGAACTGGCCATTGCCTGCACCGCTTGGGTTCACTGGCGCTGGTGCCAACTGGATGCTCACCGGTGATCCCACAAGAGGCTGCAGCACCTCCACGAGGTTGCGCTCCGTCTTGGCCTTGAGGTAAGCCAACTCGTTGTCCAGCAGACTCATCAAAAAGTTCGTTTCTGGGATCTCATCCGGTGTCACGATCTGAATGTCACGAGGTTCAACCATCCCATCACTGCGTTTGCGTTCACGTGGAGTGGACACTTCTCTCGCAGCCTTGCTGAAGTTAAACTTTGGATCCTTGAGGATGTTGTAGAGCAGGCGAAGTGCGAGCACAATTCTCTGTGCGTTGTAGTAACCGGTGCTGAGCGCGGACACAAGCTGCACTGCCTTGTCCATGTTGTTCAACAAAGAGTCATGGAGTTCTCTGAGCAAGCTGGCACGTGTGATGTCAGAGTTGGAAACCAATTCCTTGCATTGCGACAGCTTAACCAACAATGCTGCAATGATGAGCAATGCCTTTGTGATGGCACTGTATGAGATTGGTCTCAGCAGCAATCTGTGGCCCGGCTCGAAGTACAGACCCATGTTGTAGTACAAGTTCAGCGACGAGTTAAGGATCTTCATCGTCAGTGTGAGACATTCGTCAGACATCTCAAACACCTTCTTGTTGTTCTGCACTTGAAAGAAGTGCGTGAGCAGACGGGATTTGAGTGAAAGCAACAGCGAGTTCATCTCGTAGAGATAGGACACCTTCTTCACCTTGGCGTATGGCTTCAAGCTTGGGTCCGAGAGCACATCCTTCAAATTCCCGAAATTCACAGACATGAAGTTCTCAACCTCTCTGACCAGGTG
Source organism: Petasospora rhodanensis (assembly GCA_030569395.1). Taxonomy (NCBI): domain Eukaryota; kingdom Fungi; phylum Ascomycota; class Saccharomycetes; order Phaffomycetales; family Wickerhamomycetaceae; genus Petasospora; species Petasospora rhodanensis. The sequence goes on from JAJMKQ010000260.1 coordinate 43,534, forward strand.
TACCATCTGCAACAACGTTGGTTTGCGGCGTCTGTTGAAGCACAAGTTGCCAATCTTTCTGTACAGCGCCGTCTTCTTGTTCATAAACTCGAAGTCATGCACGACAAATGTATCCACCTCGTCCATGTCAGCCTCCATCTCAGGCAACTTCGTGTCATAAGAGGCATCATTAGGACAGTTCGGAACCACACCCAACGATACAGACTGCGTGGCGTCCAGCTCCAAGATCTTATGCCACACTTTCCTCCAGAGCTGGCCATATGAGTGTGTCTTAGGAGACTTGATCAAGTTCACCAAATCGGAAGGATCGGCCTGCAAGCCCAAGAACAGGGCAACGGAGTAGATGGTGCCCATCATGATTCTGCCCTCGGACCCATCAGAGACATCGTCATCCTCAGGACAGTAGTGGTAGTAAAGCTTCAAGTACAACATTACCTGCAACACTCTGAGCGAGTAGGATTTTCTCAAGAAGTTGTATTGGTCGAGACACTTCTGTGCAACCATCACATGTCCTGTGTTGATTGAGAGACCAACGAGGCATGCCAGTTCTGGTTTCTCCTTGTACTCCTGTGGTTCAATGGTGAGATATGCAAATCTGAGCACGAGGAACAGCAGGCCAATAGTGGCATAATCATACTTCGATGTGATGTTGACTTTGGCCGGACGTTCATCGAGTTGACCCCATGGACCGATGAGTGTCTCGAGTTCGTTGAAGAAAGAGTTCTCGTTGATGAAAGGGAGGACAGGGTACACCACTTTGAAGAATCTGAAACAGAGCGTCATGATGGCCTTCTTCGAAGGAAGATACTTCAAGATAATGTTGTCAAGGCTCGACTCCTGTGCAAAGCTTGCCAGCGTCTGCTTCTTGTTCTCTTGCTTTCTCTTTTTTAACTCCAAAACCTCATGGAATCCCTGTGTGGAGTACCCGGTGAGCGTAGGGAAGCCCTTGTCGCTTCTCTCAATGCTGTTCTGGAGCGAAGCATCAAAAGTATTCCACAAATACAACCAAACAATCTTGAGATGTGGATCTTTCTTGATGATAGACTTCGGGTCCAATCCGCCGTGGTACTCCAATCTGGACTTCTTGATGATGAAGGGCATGTAATCAAACAACTCCACAGTCTCATTAGGGTCGAAGTCGTAGTGTGGGCCTGCGTCAGCACTGCTCATAGAGATGAAGTCCACACCAGGAACGTTGAAGCGATTTCCGTTGCCATTGTTCCCTGGCGCTGTGTTGTATGGCTGCGGGCCTGATCTGGCAAAGTCCGACATGGTGAGTGAGGCCTCAATGTGGTTGAGACGGGTGGAGAGTTCGTCAAACTTCGCACCCGCTGATGTACTGCTGAACTGTGTTGGCGGGTGAGCGAGTGATACTCCCACACTGGAGTTGTGGTGGGACGGGGCGGATTGGGGGTGCGTGCCCGGTGTCTCAGTCTGCTTGTTCTCCCACAAATCTCTCGAGTTGACCCAAACGGGTTCTTCGTAGGAGCAGAGATGCTCAACTTGACTCTTCCTACACCCACTGCAGCTTGGTCTGACTTTGTCACACTGGTTGGGGTCTTGTTAGTGTTCTGTGTTTCAAGGTCCGAGTGACGGCTAAACACCGCTCTTTCCGAGAGCCCATGTGTTTGAGGTTAAAGAGGGGTTACTCACTTTGATCTTTCTCTTTCGGCAGACGGCACAGGAGGTTGGAACCCTCATACGCTTGCGGGGCTTGTCGTCGTTGTAGTCCTGTGGCGAGGTGGAATCGCCTCCGTCCATGGAACGGTTCGCCGTGGAAGCCGTTGTGGTTGATTCGGCCATAGCGGTCTGCGTTTCTCCGACGCTGGTGTGCTCAGAGGCGGTGGTGGAGCGGTCTCCCTGGGGGGTCTCTGTGATGAACGACAATGTGAACGGTGGACGGTGAGGTAGGACGCGTGGTCTGCGTTCAGAGAGGTCTCCGTTAACTGAGGAAACGGCGCCTTGCTGAGTTTTTTTGAAGGGGAGGGCGCCTCCGGACGGGTCCAGGCGCTTCGTTCCCGCATTTTGTATCCAGGGCGACCCTCCGGACGGAGAAGTCGGGCGGGGGCGTTTGCTCCGTTAGCCCCGTACAGTTCGCACCACACCCGAACACCAGGCTATGTCATGTGATCCGCACGTGACTACAGCATGGGATCATGCAGTTTGTGTTGGAATAAATAGCATTCAAATAAAGTGTTGATAAATACTTGGGCAGCCTGAGATTATCTAAAAGGCCGAGGCATACTCAGTCTTCAATCTGGAGGCAACACACTCAATGAATTCCTGGGTAGTGACGTATGCCGATCTCTCAGTCTTACCCTCAGCCAGGGCCAGATCCTTGGTCATCTTACCATCGACCTGGACGGTGTCCAAAGTAGCCTTCTCCAGCAACTCGCCAAACTTGACAACTTCTGGTGTACCATCAAGCTTACCTCTCTGAATGATACCACGAGACCAGGCAAAGATGGAGGCAATGGAGTTTGTAGATGTCTCCTTGCCCTGCTGGTGCTGTCTGTAGTGTCTGGTCACTGTACCATGAGCAGCCTCAGCTTCAAAGGCCTTACCATCTGGAGTAACGAGCACAGAAGTCATCAAACCAAGGGAGCCAAAACCCTGGGCAACGATATCTGACTGGACGTCACCGTCGTAATTCTTCATGGCAATGATGTAGCCACCTCTGGACTTAAGCATTTGTGCCACCATGTCATCAATCAAGCGGTGCTCGAACCAGATCCCTCTCTCATCCATCAACTGCTTGTACTTCTTCTCGTACAAACCTTCGAAGATGTCCTTAAAGCGACCGTCGTACTTCTTCAAGATGGTGTTCTTCGTGGTGGAGTACAAGTTCATACCTCTCTCAAGGGCCAGCTTGAAAGAAGCCTCAGCAAAGGCCTCAATGGACTCGTCAGTGTTGTACATAGCCAAAGCGACACCAGCACATGGGAAGTCGTAAACTGGCCACTCCAATTTCTCACCACCATCCTTAGGATCAAACACCAGCTTCAAGTCACCAGCTGATGGGACAATCACATCGGTGGCTCTGTACTGATCACCAAAGGCATGACGACCAATGATGATTGGCTGCTCCCACTGTGGCACAATTCTTGGAATTCTTGGAATCACAATTGGTTCTCTGAACACCGTACCACCGAGGATGTTTCTGATGGTTCCGTTTGGAGACTTCCACATCTTCTTGAGCTTGAACTCCTCAACACGGGCCTCGTCCGGGGTGATGGTGGCACACTTCACGGCAACACCGTACTTCAGAGTGGCCTCAGCAGACTCCACTGTGACTTTGTCATCCGTCTTGTCACGATTCTCCATGCCCAAGTCGTAGTACTTGAGGTCAACGTCGAGGTATGGCAAAATGAGCTCGGAGCGGATGAGGTGCCAGATGATTCTGGTCATCTCGTCACCGTCCATCTCAACGATTGGGTTCTTAACTGTGATTTTGGCCATTGTATCGGTTGGTGGGTTGATGGTACTCAGTTGGCCAGCTGGGGACGTTTACCAGCGGATCCGGCGCCGCTTTTATACAGGAGAGCCCCTCGTCCGTGGGGCCCCGGGATGGCTCCCCCGCGTCTTTCCCCGGGAGTCACAGCCTGTACTGAGCTGCCCTCACTGCGCTCAACTGGGGGAAGTTAGCCAGAGAAGATACGCTACGCGCGTGCTGATTGGCCCGTCTGACACAAGGAGTACTCGCAGCCGATAACGCACAGGCCTCCGTCATCCCGTCGTCGGCTTCCGCCTGTTTTCCCTAGCGCTGGAGTGGACCCGTGCCCAGTGGGCTCGCCTTCTCGCGGCCGAGTTGCTCCGAAGTCCGTCTGGCTCAGCGGAAGTTTTGTGAGGGATCTGCCTTCCCCAGCTTTAGAGTTTCGTCCGCGTTCCACGCCAGCGGGCCCGGGCACTTGTTCTTGCTTTGGGATCTACAACTGACAACTGATATCGTAGCATGTCTATAAATTACGTGTCCTGGTAGAACGGGATGTCTCCGAACAAGTCATAAGGCGAAGTGTCGCCCAGGAACTTCTCAAAGTCCAGCGCGCCAAAGATGTTACCATACGGAGCTGTAGGATCTGCCGCACCAAGTTTAGTATCCTGGTCCACCAACTCACCAAGGCTCTCGTCCAAGGGATTGGCCTCTGGGTTGATCTCTCCGTTCTGCAAGTTGGAAGTGTTGCTTGCCATTCTCTGGAACCACAGACGATCAGTTTCACTGTCACTCATAATGTTCTTGTTCACATGGAACCCATTCGTAGGCGGTGTGCTCCCACTGGACTTCTCACTGATTGTAGATCCGACGATCGAACCATGGTTGTGCTGGTAATGTTGCTGTTGTTGTTCTTGCAAGTGTGTCAACGGCGGCGGTGTGGCCCTCGCTACCGTTGCCGACTTCTTCGACCTCGTATGGAGCCTCTTGAGCACCGGTTCCTCGAACTTCTTGGTGTTCACCAGGTCCAGCACTTGCTCCAACTGGTATGCGGTCATTTGTGCCATCTCGTTCACCTCAGGAATTGCAGCCAGGTGGTTCACCGAGGGGTCCACATCACCCTTCAAACACTCTTGGTTCATAGGACTCGATTTGTCCCAAAGGTTGTCCGTCTCGCTGTCCAGCAGCTTGTTGATGAAGGCAAAACCCTTGGATGATCTCCATGCGTGGTAGTATATAGAACTGAGAGATTGAAGACCATCACGAACGAGGCCAAATGACTCCTTCAAACCCTTGAAGATCTGACTGACGAGCTCGGCATGAATGAAGTTTGGATAGTTGTACTTGATGTCCAAGGATCTCGACATGAATCCAATCAAGAGCTGGGCAATCTTGTGAAGAGAGGTGAGGATGGTTGGTAGCAGGATGAGTTGGGCACCGGAACCAAACACAGAGTCAAAGTAGTTGGTCTTGCCATTGTTGATGGTCAAAAGGAAGTATGATAGTGGTACAATCTCCATGGCAATGCTCACCATCTTGTGCAGGCAGAGATACTTCATCGACGTGGTCTTAATGTAGACGTTGTAGTAAATGGAGTACAAGGCTGTCTTGAGCTCGATGTAGTTCTTCATCTTGAATATCTTGGTGGACACCTCAAAGGCGTTGGTGATTGGAAGGCTGAGGATGTTTGCCATGGAGCCAAAGTTGGCCTCATTCAAGAACAGCTCGAGCTTGGAGATTTTGATCATCAGTTCACTGATCTTCACTGGCACCTTGATGTTCATCACCTCAACCAGGATCGGTCTCACAAGCTTGTTGATCTCATCAGACATCTGGTAGTTGACCACGGAGGCTTTGTGAACATCTGGATAAAGACATGCTGTCTCATAATCATCAAGCAGTTTCGGAACCTCCGTGTCAAAGTACAACTCGTTCACCAAGATCGGGTTTCCTCTCGTCAAACTCTGGTGCAAATCCAGTGTAACAATCTCATGCCACACAAAGCGGCCAATGTTGATCAACCTCACGTTCTGCTTGAGCATATGCGAGTTACTCAGGTCTCTGTTCAAACCGATAGAGTTGGCCATCTGCAGCAGCATACCCAAGAACACTTCACTGTCACCGCCATCGCTGCCATCACCATCCTCTGGAGCAAACTTGTGGTAGTACCTCATGAACAGACAACACTGCAACAGTGGGATCGCACCACGTCTTAAGAGCCTGAACTGGTTGACACACATCTGTGCGACGTTGACGGCACTCATCCCGATTGGGTTCTCCAAGATGTACTTCTCCTCCTCAGTATTGTTGGCAGTCTTGCTCACAGTCAAGTACGTCAGTCTGATCATGATGAGCAGGATACCAATGTATGCAAAGTCAAATCTTCTAGAGATTTTGATGCTCTGCACTTTCACCTCCTCATCGGTTCTCTGGCCCAAGATGTCCTGGATCTTCTCACGGAAGAACTTCTCATTCACAAAAGGTAGCATCGAAGCCAATGCACCACTGCTGAATCTGTCATAGAGCATCCACAACAATTTCTGATTGGGCAACACCTCCTCGATCTTCATGATTGTCTCCCTTTCATAGTCAACCTTCGCTGGGCCAAACACCTGTGTATCCTTTCTATCGCTGCCAGCACCACGTACTTCGTCGAGTGTCTCATTTTCCAACAGCCGTGCCTTGAACGCCTCATCCGCCTTTGCATTTGACACGTTCTCCTTATCCACAATGATCTGCTTCACCAAATCCTTCGGATTCACCTTCGTAACGTTCTGCTTGATCGGTAACTTGAAGCTTCCCTTCTCCTTACGTGTCTTGAGCAGTGTCACCCTCAGGAAAGGATCTTTTTTGATGATCGAAGCGAGGGATAAGGGTCCGGAGGCCACGAGTCGCCCAGCACGTATGTATACCGGTTCGTGGAAGTCGTAAAACGTCATCGTATCGGAAATTGCGGACGAGTCCACCGTCGAAGGTGAGTCTGGGATTCCGTTCAGGTTCAACGGGAGCATCTGCGGTTGTGATGGTGTCCCGCGCATGTTGGACTCGTTGTAGAGGAACTTTTGCGGGAGACGGGGATATGTGTCCTGTGCAAGCTGATTTAATGTATGCGTTGGGTAGCTTGCTCCTGGGACACTCGAGACCTGAGGAAGTGACATCGGAGAAGAGGCGAATGGTTTGGCAAAAGCTGGGTTTGGTGGATTGAGTCTGTATGACATCGTCGGTTGCAGTTGTGGCGATGGTTGTGGAAGTTCTTTGAGTGGTGGATGCTGTACCGCCGGCTGTCTCGCCACGGGCTCTTCCGCAGAAGGCTTCACAGCGTAGAACGTGGTCTCCATTGGGCCATTGATCGTGGAGTCATCCTTCTTCTTCGACTTGTTCTGACTACCATTGGTGGTGCTGTTGTTGTTGTTACCAAAATTGATCAAGGCCATGGGCACATTGGCTGCGGCATAGTAGTCCTGTCCAACGTTTCGAAACTCTTCGCTCCATTCTGGTTCCTGGTAGGTGCAGAGGTCCGCTTTGTCTGCTTGAATGCAAACTTTGCAGTGCGGACGACCCTTGTCACACTGATAATTGTTGTTAGTGATCTGTCGATGATGATATACTGCCTTTCCTTCAATTAGGACTCACTTTCACTTTCTTCTTCCGGCACTGGGAACAAGAGGACACGATTCTCTTCCGCTTTGTAGGTGGACCCTGTTGGTTCTGAAACGAGAACACGCCTTCTCCCTCTCTTTTGGCCATTGTGCGGATGCGTCGAGTCCAACTAACACACCGGCCTTGTCTGTGGTCCCCGTAGAAGCGCTGTTTTTGGTGGTGATAGGCAGGCAGCCGGAGATACTTCTCGTTTGGGGGCGGTCCTAGGGAGATGGTGTCCAGGTGTTGCGGAAGTCCTCCGAGGCTCCGCACGTGAGGAGCGAGCAGTCGCGCGGGGTTTGCTTCCGGACTCGGCAGTGTGGGCCGATATATATTGTGGTGTCCGGGTGGGATTTGGGGATCCTCAGCCTGTGACTGGGCGCCAATGAGCGTTGTGTGTGGTGAAGGGCCCTTGGCACTGCACAGCGTCTGTCACCCAGAAAAATCCCTCCGATTGTTTTAAGGTTTGGTTTATTTGCTGCTGACAAGCTCTTTTGCATTGCTTCAGTTACCCAGACACCCGCTACCCAACCACATCACGATATCATCGTTTGCTTGACCGCAGGCAGCGCCCCCCTCAAACATACACAGCTTGAAACACCCACCTGGCATCTACAAAATGGATATCGAGGAGGGTCCAGACAAGAAGAGAGTGCGTGCACTCAAGTCATGCCTAGTGTGTCGCCAGAAGAAGACAAAAGTGAGTTTTATCACCAACATGTCAACCGTTATCACAGAGGTACTAACTAAAAACACCCAAGTGTGATCAAATCAAGCCGATTTGTTCCTCGAGCAAGAAGAGAAAGGACCCACACATGTGTCACTACGAGGAGCCGCAGTGGAGCGTCCAGCTGCCTAAGGGTACACCAGAGTCCACGACCTCAATATCTTTTCCAACATCGCATTTGACACATAAACCGACATACAACACTGAACTTCAAGTGCTCAACGAACGCATCAAGACCCTCGAATCCGCACTCCAAACCTCGGGAGGCACACCTTCTCCATCCACTACCACAGGGACGCCCGGTTCAAGGAACAACAACGCGCCAACAGGGCCAGAGGATAACGAGCCGATGAGTTTCCAGAACAACTACTTTCAAGTACACGGGATCCCCTCACAAGGTGCACTCTGCTGGGTGTCGTTGCTCAAAAAGGATGTTTACTTGAACTGCATCCACGTGTCGGTGAGTAACAGAAACAGGTTGATGAACCAGGCACATGCACACACTGCTACCGACGCAACCTTCAAGAGCAAATTCGCCAATGAGACAGACCTCAATGCCAAAGTGGAAAAGAAGACACCTGTGACGAAACCGTCGCTGATAGACCAGATAAAGTCTGTGCTTGTGGATCAGAAGTTGATCTGGGTCCTCGTGGACAAGTTCTTCAACTCTGAGCTGTTTGTTGTGCTGCCCATCTTGAACAAGACAGAGTTCTCCAAGCAGTTGGCATCCATTATTGGTCGCAGAGAGGGTGGGGAGATCAGATGGAGCTTGACCAGGAAGTATCAACTCACCACCATTGGGATGTTGTTGATTCTCATGCGTCTTACATCGACTTCGTTGTACAATGCTGGTAAGCCGTTACAGCGTGAGTTGACGGAGGATGAGCAGTACATTCTGGATAATCCTGTCCCTGAGACTGTGATCCGCATCGCTGAGAGCTGTTATAGTGAGATTGAGTCGTTCAGATACTGCAAGTTGGATATTTTCCAGTTCTGTCTGATGAAGAGACACTATGAGTTTTTCGCCCCCGAGGAGTGTGACTGTGCCACGGCGACTACAACGGATGGCTTGGGTCAGATGTTGCAGATGGCTATCCAAGTGGGGGTGACAAGAGAACCGAGCAAGACCGGTGTCCCGCTTAAATCGAGAAACCTGATGAGAAGATTGTGGTATATGGTGGTGAACTTGGACTTCTACCAATTGATGTTGAGTGGCTCGCCATCTATCATTGATCCAAACTGCTTTGACACCGAGTTCCCACACTTGGATGAGAGCGAGACACCTTTGGAGTATCAGACCGACAAGACTTTCATTGAGAAGAACAAGCTGTATGAGATTTGTCTGCCGTTGCTCAAGTTGATCCTTAATGTCAGACAATGTCCAACTTTGGGAGAAGTGAAGAAGCATCTGCGTCCAGTGGAGGAGTACATGGCGAATCTACCAGGTTTGGACGAGATCATGGAGAAGCCAAGTGATACGGTTATCCAGAGGGCTCAGAAGATCAAGGATTTCACATTCTTCATTGACGTTGTGTCGTTTGTTAACATGATTTACTACCACGTGTACCTCCACTTCAACCAACGGAAGAACAAGGAAATGTCATTGCACTACCTGTTGCTGATGCTCAAAAATTCCAAGCTGTTGTATCCATGCATCCTCTTCCTGGACAAGAACAACACTGAGTATGACTTGAACAAGCACTTTGGGTGTTCGACAATGGTGATTCCAAAGATTGAGCTGGCCTTGCACAGAATCATTCAGTTGCTGTTCTCGATCTGTTCACGGTTCAAAGCATACAGAACGATGGTGCGGGATGGAGACCCGGCAATCCTATCGTTGATTGACCATGTGGCGGAGTTTGCCACCGCCTCGATGAAGCAGGTGATCAAGAACTTTGACAGGATCTCTGATCTTTACTATCACGCTTGGGTGGTGAGTAAGTGCCATGCATTCATTTGCAACAAGGTGTTGAACATGCAACCGGGACCCAAAGAGATCATCAGCACGACGGATGTCCAGTTCATTGCCACTTTGAAGAAGGAGATTGGAAGGGATGACTCTGTGCTCCGACTAGGGCTGGAGGATTTCCAAAAGATCCATGATGCGGTGTATGCGATCCACGAGGTTGATCTGAATGCTGGGTCACAGAGTTCGACGGAGACTCCTGAAAACAATGAGATGTTGAACGACAAGGACAAGCGGTGGTTGGAACAGATCATCCAGGATATCAATGGGCAGTCTTCTTCTATTGACAACCAGATGCAGATGCCTGTCGCCCCACCGTGGGATGAGAACGTTTACTCGAGTTGGAACACGGTGGTGAACCCTGAGAGTGTGGATGTGAACTCGATTGGTAACACGGACTCGGATAGAGGATCGTTCTCCATTGCTCCTACGTCTGCTGGTGCGGAGCCGGTCAACAAGGTGTATCAACAGATTGCACACATGGTTCCTAATGTTCCCGTTGACGATCAACAGCCACTGATTGGACATGGACCCTACGCAGTGGTGAACCCAGGAGCGGTACCGAACTCTGGTCCTAGATTTGAAGAGTTTCTGTTCCAGTACACCAGCCAGGCCAACTACGGAGGGATGTTCTCTGGAGCAGACATGTGAGTTTGTTGGTGTTTAATAAAACCAGTGTAATGATAAGTTTATGATTGGAAAGAGAGAGAGTGTGTGTATCTTTAGAACAGAGTACAGTGCGAGTGCCTGTCCAGATCTATGGGTAGTAGGCGAGGTGAAGCACGAAGGAGCGTCACGACAACGCGGTATCGGCTGATCACACGAGGGGAGGGTGGAAGGGTGTACACAAGGAGGCTTGTTTGGTCTGGGATTAGAATTATGATAGGCTGGGATCGTGGAGTTTGTGTTTGGATCTTCATCCAGGGCGTAGGGGAGGGTAGGCAGAATGGAGTTTTCGGACTTGCCCCTTGCGGACAAAGGTTTACTCCGCTAATGTCCGCTCGTTTGTGGGCCAGGAAATGGTGGAGCGCTGTGTGTTTTTTGAGGCGAGAACGAGGGCCAGTCGGAAGCTACGAAGGGCCAGGCGACAGATAGAGCCAATCATGGACAGGGACCAGGCGCCAGACAGGGTCGGCTGTAGGTACGTTTGGCTAGGAGCTGGGGACCTGGAGAATTAGCAGTGGGCGGAGTTATCGGTAAGAGCGACGAAAAAGTCTTGTCGCGGTTTGCCGAGAGACAGACCACCGTCGGGGCAGCGAAGAGCCGGGCTGAGAGTGTCAGGAAGCGTCGTGCGTGTGTAGGAAAGTGAAACTAAAACGCCATGATGGTACGCACGAAAGCCCTCTACGGCTCCCGCCTATCCTTCACCTTTTTTCCCCCCAATCTCGCCTCATCAGCTGCGCCAGACGGCACGGGACGGGGTCAGCTGCGCGCTCCCTGCCCGCGAATTTCACACCAAAAAAAAAGGTGCCACTTCGCAGGCTCTGCGCTGCCAACGGCCTTTGCGCGCGAACGGTGGGCTCCCCGGCCGGGCACCGTCGTCTGTGTGTACATGTGCCTTTATTTGTCATGCTGGCCCACAGAAAAGTTTGGCCTCTGGCACCTGGCACCATTCTACTTTGGGTGTTCTCTTCTCTCCAGTAGCCCCAGAGCATCCTACCACACACACATACCTCTTCTCTTTCTCTTTCTCGTTGCCCCTCGTCCTCGCTTCCCCTGTCGGACAGCTCCCAGCACACCTCATCGCCCTTCCCCTCCAGCTCCCGGGTGACTCCCCCTAACCCAGATCTCGAGACCCCCCCTGAAAAAGCTTATATTCCCACCCACTTTGTCCACCTCGCGCACACACGTACCAACACACACACCATGCCTCCCAAACGAGAAGAGCCCTTGGGCATCAAAGACCTGACAGAGCTCTACGAAGAGCCCGCCCACAAGGAGACGGCGAAGGAGAAGAAGGAACGCGAGAAGAAGGCGGCCGCGTCCAAGAAACGTAACAGAGTGCCCATCTCGTGCACCATCTGTCGCAGAAGGAAGGTCAAGTGTGACAAGCGAAGACCTGTCTGTGCTGCGTGTGAGCGTACGGGCGTCGCACACCTCTGTCACTACATCGACCCACCATGGGCTCAACCTCTGTCTAACGAGGAGCTCAACGTCACAGAGACCGCAGAGAGCGAGGTCGAGAGGCTCAAGGAGAAGATTCAGCAGCTGGAAGCACAGCTTGCCAGTGGTGACCGCAGTGAAGTTGACCCAGTCTCCCCGGACAACGACGATGAGTCCCAGACAGAGGAGAACGAGAATGACAGCCTCAACTTGGGCAAGAAGTTCGACATGCTCCACATCAAGTCCACCACAACCACACACCTCGGTGCCACCTCCTGGCTTGCCATCATGAAGGGAGATCCATACCTCCGTGTCCTCTGGGCACACATCTTCAAGATGAGGAAGCAAGTGGAGGAACTCAAGTTCCGCAAGAACATGATGAAGCACCCGGACTCGAGACCTCCACAGTCATCCGCACCGCCACCCGCAACTGCACCAGTACCAACACAGTCAGTACCAACACCCGGTTCGCTCCCAGCTCCCTCTCCACGTGTCAGTAAATGCCCCGTGACACACACGGAGATTTTCAAGGCACAGAAGAAGGAATCACAACCAGAACCGGAACAGCAGTGTCCAGTCTCTGGTAACGTATCTGGTATGGGTAAGTGTCCCGTTGCTCACGACATGGAGGAGAATGGAGACCTTGAACTCCCTACAAAGAGATCAAGAGAGGACACGGATGAGACCACTGACGGCACAGACAGTCCAGTTACCGGGGAAGAGGATGATCGTGTTTGTCCCTTGATGATTGGTGACAACTCCTTCCTGGACAAGTTCAAACAGGACCAAGAAGTAGCCACGCCCGGAGTCAAGGAATTCACGCACAAACGGAAGAAGACACGGAGTGACTCGAGTGAAAGCTCCAAGAGTACTAGCAGGAAAGTCGCTCCAGAGGACTTCAAGGCCAATCCGGTCGTCATGATGGAGAAGTACCTCCCAACCAAACGTGTGCTTTGGCTCTTCCTGGACAGATTTTTCGAAGTGCTCTACATCTATCTGCCCTACGTCGATGAGAAGGCCTTCAAAGAGGACGTGGAATTCATTGTCGGTAAGAGAGACGATGAGGACCAAGGAGTCAAAATCCGCATCAGATCTGGTGTGGACTTTGCCCTCGTCGGTACAGTGTGCATCATCCTCAGACTCGTGTGGAACACGCTGCCGATAAACAACTCGAACAGGCTCCTGGGGAAGTCGATCCACACCAAGACGTACACTGAGAACCAAGAGTCCCTTGCCATCTTGCAGAAACCGGAGAATGAGATCCCTATCGAGTTGATTGATTGTGTCAAGCACTGTTTCTCCAACTTGAAGCTCATGCGCAAGTCCTCTTTGAAGATTGTCCAGTGTGGGCTTTACATGAGATACTACTTCATGTACTCCCCTGAAGACGGTGATGGTGCTGATGGCGGTGACTCTCAGATCTTCCTCGGTATGATCATTCAGATGGCCATCTCTATCGGGTTGCATCGTGATCCTAAGAACTTTGAAAACTTCACCAATGAGAGACAGAGACACCTTTGGCGTAAGATTTGGTTTGCATTGCTCTCGCTGGACGTGTCACAGAGTGTCAACTTGGGTTGTCCTAGGGGATTGCAGGGCGACGAGGAGTTTTCTGACACCATCATCCCGGGATCTATCAAGAACGGTGCCGATTTGGAGGAGTTCAAGGACGACTTGAGAGAGTTGACCGTGATCAAGAACATCCATACGCAGGCGAAGCTTGATGCTCTCATCTCTAAGACCATGAAGGTGTTGCTCAACGTGAACAAGCCGGCTAAGAGATATCAAGTGGACGCATTGATCAAGGACTTGCAACACAGCATATCCGGATTCAACGCACACAAGGACCAGTACTGTCTCCCACAGCTGGGTAAGATTCTTGTGAACAGAGCCAAGGGCGAGCCACTCTATTCCTCCGGGACAAAAGCCATCCAGTTCAGAGCACACGCCACGGTGAACATGTTGATTTACTTGCTGAACTACATCCTCTACGTCCACTTTGAACCACGCGGTGCTCAAGACCCACAGATGGCCAACATTGCCAAGAACTACGCACAGAGGGCACTCAATTGTGCCCTGGAAGGTTACAGAAACTGCACGCTGTTCTTTGACTGTGGATTGGACTACTTTGGCCCCGGTGCCGACTTGGTGCTGTCACCGCTTTTGTTGTTGGTTGGACATCGCTCTATGCAGTTCATGGTGTCGCTGATTCTGAGATCGAGATGTGGGCCATTCATGAGATCCAACATCGTGGATACCCCTGTTCCTGAGAAGACTGAACCGGAACAGACCCAGAAGCGTGTTGAGTCCGAAGAAGGGTTCCAGGAGATGGACCATCCAAACCATGATTTGGATAACATTGAGGTGAAGGACCAGACCCCATTGAACTCGACATTTGATCTTGATGTCAATGCCGGCGAGACGCTCGCTACTATCTTGTTGGAGCACATGGTGAAGTTCCATCATTTGGCTGAGAGATTGGGTAAGAAGTATCCATACAGTTGGAGAATGGCCAAGGCTGTGTTCTTCTTCATCACACTCTTAAGAAAGCCAACGAATGTGGTGAAGAGCATTGTGAAGACCGAGAACGTGAAGAATGTGGAGAACAACACCGGTGAGATCTCCAACGTGCTCAACTCTGTCCCACTCGTGCTGTCTCCAGATGAGGAGCAGCTCCGCAAGTGTCCGGTGTTCATGAAGGCTGAGGAGAGTGCCACGAGATCTACGGTACAGCCTCAACAGACTCAGGAGAAGCAGAAGCACCAGTTCCAGCAGTTCCAGCAGATGGAACACCAGCAGCAGGAGCAGCATCAACAACAGGCACAGCAACAGGCACAGTTCCACCAGCAGTTCGTCCAGGCCCAACAACATGCCGCACAGTTCCAGCCTATGCAGCAGCAACAACAACAGCAGCAACAAGAGATGCCAATGCCGATGCTCTTTGCCCCTCAAACCCCAGCATACGACGCTGCACGCATGTTTGCCCTTGGGGTCCCACCACCAGAGATGGCACAGATGGGCATCCCACCACAACAGGCATACCCAATGTTCATGGCGAACGGGACCTCAGACATCGATCCGAGCGAGCAGTTCCCAGAGTTGGTGCAGCCTGACGCGTTTGTCAACTTGGGAGACGCGGATAAGTCCCTCGGTGACATGTTTGGAGTGCTGCTGGGCAGTGGGAACGGTGGTGGGATGGGTGAGATGGCGTATGGCGATGGCGGTGCTGCGTCCAATGTGGACATCAACATGATGATGAATGGGAATTGGTTCGCTTGAGGATAAAACATTATTTGTGTACTATGGTAAGGAAATTGATTTTATGCGTACAGATTCAGATCAGAGACCGGCTCATGGTAGTTGTAGACGTAGCTTGTGTGGGGGTGACGTTCATGCAGATCCGCGATTAGCCGGTGGTGAAGTTATTTCGGCGTCGGGTTTGGTCCCTAATTCTGTGTTTTCTTATAGGGTGGAACACATTAAAGACCAGCGCTGGCCGCCACCCATTTGGATCAGCAGAGATCATTGCTAATACACCATCTACAAAAGGCAAGAGCCCTTGATTCCCCACCTCTCCCCTATTCACCCACCAATCCTCCCACAATGCCTATGCCGACATCCTGGAAAGAGATCAGAGGGACACCCACAAAGCCCGTACGCTTCGACACGACAGAATCCGCACTACGAAAGGACATCCACTTGGAGAAACGGCTTACCGAACTCCATACTGTCTTGAACAAACTCGAAAACAAGTCCACAAAGACCGCGGAGACGTTTACGCCGCTGAGAGAGGCCAGCGAGGCGCTTAGCTGGGTCGACGAGTTTATGGACAAGGAGAATGCTACAGAATGATTTCTCAGATGATGTGGCTCTGAGACCTGTGTATTGACCATCCTGGTGGTTTATAGAAACGTCTCCCAGACTTAACAGGTGACTATGACTGATAACGAATTGAATGAGTATTACGACCGACGAAGTGCCGAGAATGTGTTGTAGATGATCTAGGACCTTTCCCAGGGCGCCCCAGGTCTCCAAACTTTGCCCATACAACCTGAACACTCAAAACAGCCCGCCATCACTGCAACTCACCCTTCACACGCCATACACCCCGAGCAGAAGTGCCATAGAGAGGCTGACGATCCCCCAGACCTCCGCGTGTCCGGTGACAGAAACACCCGCACACCACTGAAAAAAGTCGTTCGGCCGCTTCTCCCCATTTTTTCGATGATTCATCGCCAGCTCCCACCGCTGCCCTCTGCTCCCACCAGCACCACCACCGCACTGCACCGCCAATGTCGCTCTTGAAGACGTCCATGGCCCGCCCTGCCGCTGCCTCAGCTGCTGCCCTCGCCGGCCAGCTGAGACACAACTCCTCCTCCACTGCTGCGTTGGCGTACAAGCTGCTCAGAAACAAGCAGAGACCTCCGCTCCCAACCCTCGAGACCCCCAAGTGGACTACCGAGGGCGCTGTGGCCTCTATCCTCTATGAGGCTCCAACAGACGCCAAGCCACCAGTCAAGCAGCACGTCTTGAACTGTCTTGTCCAGAACGAGCCAGGTGTGCTCTCGCTTGTGTCCGGTACCTTGGCTGCCCGTGGCTTCAACATTGACTCGCTCGTCGTCTCCAGCACAGAGGTGCAGGACCTCTCCAGAATGACCATTGTGCTCAGAGAGAAGGATGCCGTGATTGAGCAGGCCAGAAGACAGATCGAGGGCTTGGTGCCAGTGTACGCCGTGCTGGACTACACCAACGCTGAGATCATCAAGAGAGAGCTGCTCATGGCCAGAATCTCCCTCTTGGGTCCAGAGTACTTTGAGGACCTTCTCAGACACCACGACGAGCTTGCTGCCCCTGAGTCCGAGGCCTCCCAGTCCAAATATCACCCAAAGAACCTCACCATGTCCGAGATGCTCAGAATGAAGCACGAGTACCTCGGTGCTGTGCAGCAGATTGTTGGACAGTTTGGTGGTAAGATCCTCGACATCTCTGAGAGATCCTGCATCGTCGAGTTGAGCGCCAAGCCATCCAGAATTTCTTCTTTCCTCACGCTCATGCGTCCATTCGGTATTCTCGAAGCTGCCAGATCCGGTATGATGGCACTTCCAAGAACCCCATTGGCCAGTGGTGAGACCGACGAGATCGCCGAGAAGGTTGCCGTTGACGTCTCTGACTTGCCACCTGGTTGATCTCTCTGGGTCTCAGATATACATTTTCCCTCCTTTGTTCTTCCTGAAGGAAGTCCTATGATGCTCCCATGAACTCAAAATTTGCCACTCCTCATTCAATTCTCCCTGAAGGGTGATTGTGTCCCCCGCTTTGCTACGTCTCGCATCCTCTTTATCTCTTAGAACCTGACAAGAAAGAACTATTTGTCTATTTATACCGGCGTGTAGATGTACTTGAACGTGGTTGTATTCTCTCCCGGTTCACTCCAGTACACCGATGGATTCTGGAGCCTGGCCTCGTGGTCCTTCATCAGAGAGGCATAACACAACCTCGCATCCCGCTTCCTCGCATACTTATACCCAACCACAACCTCCATATCCGGGAACGTCCTTGTGAATGATAAATGGCTTGCGATGGGTTCCGTCTTGAACTCACGCTTGTACACAAACCGTCCCACTCCTTCCGTCTTACTGCCATCCGACCAGACAATCTCCGTGCTTCTCGAGACTCTACAAGGAGGCGGTCTCCCCAGAGTGAGATCATGCGTGAAGGGAAAGTGCAACTCTGCAAGCTCGGTGCCATTGACCTTGTACGTTTCAAAACTGGGACTCATTTTGAACGTGTATGCCGAGGGATAGGCGCTCAAACACACGTTCAGAGTGTGATACGTGCCTCGTGCCTCCTTGCTGAATATGGGGTAGATGCCATAGATGTCTGCGTTCCTATAGTAGTCTTCCGGTGGATGCTCCCAGGGGAGTTCCAACTGTGGGATGTGCACGGTCAAGACACCGTCTAAGGTGGTGGGTTTGTGGCGGATGTATGGCTCCAGATGGAGGGATCTCTGCGTCCCATTTGGGAACCACCGTGGGTCTGCGACTGGGAACCGATCCGGGTCCTCGAGGTCATCGTGATGTTTGTCCAAGAAGGGCATTTCAAACCCAGAGAGGCGGACGCGTCGGGTCTTGCGCATGATGCGTCGCCAGAGATGGGGCTTGAACACGAAGGAGGCCGTGGGGTGCTGCTCTATCAGTTCTGCAGGGCGATGGATGTACAGAGCCAACATGTAGTCGTGTTGGTGGTAGAACCTACTCTCGCTGGCAAATCTGTCAAGGTTGACCACCGGGCTCCTCAGAGAAAGGTTGACCTCTACGGGCCTTCTGACGCACCAGAACGGCGGGAGCGTGGTGTTGTTCGCTAGGATGTCAATCACCAGCTTCGTCAAGCGTGGGGCAATGAAGGGCTTGCAAATCTCCGATGCTGGGATGTTCCGCTCCTCCACGGTAAGCCTCCATACCAAGCGGACCAGCTCTGTGAACTTGCACCTGTAGATCACAGACTGAGGTACCCCTTGCAACGCAAGGTCTCTGGCGCACTTCACGAAGAAAAAATCCGTGTTCTCCAGGCCGTCTTGCACTGTGCCGTACTTCACAGGATTGGGGGTCTTGTAGCTTTTGGTTGTCTGCAAATATTCTCTGTTGGTGAGTTCAACCGCGAGACACTCGTATGGCCGACGCGGATCGGCCTTGGTGACAGGTCTGAGCTGGAGTCGTTGGAAACACGGTAATTTCCTCCCCGCATAAGATACAGTGAAAGACCTCAGACCTGGCAACTCCAAGTCACACAACGATGGCTGCTCCCCCGTGTCCCCGGTCTTTGGGAAGACGACGGACAGCGTCACCAGCCGGTCAAGCTTGATTTTGGACACGTGTGTCCGCTCGGTGATGGTGAGGAATTTGAGCACCTCGCACACTGTGTGCAGGCTGTCGAACCTAGGAAGGATGGTTCCCACGTACCGAGCCTGTCCGAGTTGGAACTTTAGACCGCGTGGCATCGAGGAAGTCGCAGACTGTCCAAAACTGCCATTCAAAACCTCGAACTGCTTCTCCTCTCATGTATGCCGACGTTGCGCGTTCCACCTCGAGAAACACAAACGTCGTGGGAGTGAGTTCCTCGTACTCGATCGGGGAGGGCACCGGCCCGCGGGCTTTCCAGGCGGCGGTCGACTTCTCCTGGTATTCACCACATTGCAATCGGTGAAAGGGGAAAAAGAAACGTCTGCAATTTCCAGTTCTCAGTTCCATGAGTTTGATCCTAGGTCTGTAGCGGTGTCGCCTTGAGCACCTCTCTATACCCTGTACTTCAAAGAATCTCGCGTGGGCGTCCGAGTGATCGGCGATGAGCCCTGCGTGTGCCTTGAGACTGGGGAAGGCATTGAGCAAAGGGGAGATGCTCCATGCATATCGAGCCAGCCGATAACTTCGAGCCAGAGTTCAATGGGCAGATTTGTGAGTGGTTGCATGGTCTGTGGTTTGGGGTTTTTCTATTTCGAACGACGAACGTGTTGTGTGGAGAAGTCGTCGAGTCTGTTATGATTTTGTCATGACGTGCAGCTGCGGCGCCCCGGCATGAGGAGTTTTTTTTTTTTTTTTACGAGACAGATTTGTTTTCTGGAAGGTTGATATAATTTGCGGGCCCGCGCCTACTTCCGGATGTCATATGGCCTGTATTTGTTCCTTGTTTTTAACAGTCGTTGGCGATAATGTGACATAGCTAGCATAACCATTGTAGCCTTACCAACTCTTGTGAGATCACACACTATACGTAAACAAAGATCCAATCTTGATCTCCGAGTCATTCTCCACGGCGATATCATCAATCTCCAATTCACCGATCAAAGTCTCCACCACACAGTCCAGGAGTGACTTGATGTGCACCTTGGTGCCACCGCCGAGCAACACCTCGTTCACCACACCGGCAAAGACCCCGCTGTCCGTGATCTCCACCAGCTCTTGATCCAACGTCAAGCTCACGTGGAGGTACTCCACCCCATCCTCCTCGATGAACTCGTTCTCAGCCATGTGCCATTCGTTCAGAGACACTTGGCCAAACTCCTGTCCGGAATGGAAGAGTCTGGGTGTGCCTCTGGCCTTCTGAACGGCGATGCCAGACTCCAACCCAGTGACGGGCATCGAGATGTAGATGTTCACGTCTCCACTGATCACAGGCTGGCTGAAGTCTCCATCCAAGAAGTCGAACCCCAAGTTGTCCAAACTCGTGTTGTGGATGAAGCTCGAGTTGCTCGTTGGAGAGTAGACGAAGTCGACAACGTTTTTGGTCAGAATCTGGTTGAGGAAAGCTGGGTAATGCTTGGAGCCACCAACGTTCTTGATCCTCATCGGTAGTGTGTTGTTGGACATGAACTCGTTGATCAATGTGTTGAGTGGTGTCTTTGTTGGGTGTTTCGTAGAACATGGTTTTGTCAAGAGGTCGTTGATCTCAGAGATGTATGCCGAGATCTTCACGTCGAGTGTGTCTCCGAGTGACGACAGCTCAAACGAGTGGGATGTGAGTGATCTCGAGTCCAGTAGTTCTATGGTGGGTTCTCCTTGACAGTCATTCACCATTACGCTCCAGTGTAACTTTGGCACCTCGAACGACACCAGCTTGTCCTTCACCGGGTTGGGTATGCTCACCATCAGAGACAAGTCGTACGCTGGTACTTCTTCGTCCTCTTCAGCTACAACAGTGACGTTCTTCACCGTCAAGTCCTCGAAGTTGATGTCAAAGTACTCGTTCGGGGAAATCACCTCCTCAAATCCAACGTTGAACTTTCCCACTGGGATGCCACCGAGAGCAACCTTCAACGCGGTGGAGCCCATCACCTTCAGCACTTCATCCGGATGTGTCAGCAGTCTCTTGACGAGTCCTACGACTCTGGCTGTGTCTGGATGTATCGAAACAACCATATCCACCGGGGTCTTCTTGCCCTGAGAAATCCCCACTTTGATCGCAGGCACATCCACTGACCCCATCTTGACGAGCTCACCTTCGACCTCGGTCTCCAACGCCACAGAGTCCATCGTCACAGAGGCAGTCCTTAGCAAACCGCCACCAATGGTGAACAAATTTCTGTAGTAGCTCTCCTCAATCTCGTTGTAATCCACACTCGTCACGCCCTTGACACGAACGTCAACACCCTTCGTGGTGATGCCTTGTAACGACACATCCTGGACTTGGAAATCCACAGACTTCTGTATGAGCTCCTCGCTCCTCTGGGAGATCCAATATGCGTTCACACCGATGAAGGCAGCAACGACGAGCAGCACGAGTGTGCCTCCAATGAGCAGGTTGCGTTTCCGTGTGCGGTTTTTCAGCGACCTCTGCTCCAGTGGCTCAGTGGGCACAGCATCGTAGGGCAGTGGGAGCGGGGGGACTTCGTGGAGGCGATGTTCAGATGTTAGCAGCCGCGTGCGTTCAGTGAGTGTCCGTTGTGTCATCTTTTGTTGTGTGTGCGTCAGAGGATAGAGGTTTCCCTTTCTCCATGGGGGGGCAGGCCCCAAATTTTTTTTGTGGCAACGGACGGAAATTTGCGTTGCACGTCCGCTGCGCCCCACAGAACGCACCGCCACTGGTGTGGCTGGTGAGCGTGGCTAGTGCAGAAGTATAACAAAGAGACAACAACTTTTTTTTATTCCTGGGCTCCAGAGAATACCCTTTTGGTAATCTCCCGGATTACTCTACGGGACTCAACCAGTGGATACACAATCACGTACCCGAAGGACCCAAACAGCCAGAGATACATCAACACACACCACAGAGTGAGGAAGCCCGTGGAGAAGATGTATGGAGCAGCACTGAGCGGCACCGGTATGATGAAGATGAACACAGAGAGTAGCACGATGGTGGCAATGAGGTACTTCTTGTACTGTGAGTCCAAGACGCGGAAGTCCAGTTCATACTTCTGTGGCAGTTCATCTCCCTTGAGATCGTCGCTCGAATAATCATCAATCTCCGAAGAGCGCTCAACTCCCTCGGTCTTGTCCTTAGGGGCCAACTGCACATCCTCACCATGGATCTCCTTCAAGTTCTCAGCCAACACGGTTCTGTTTCTCGTCAAGTCAAAGTCAAAGTTAGCAGGCTTGATCCATCCAGAGACAAATGCAATGATACCACCAAGGACAATAGCAGCAGCGTTTCCTGCAAAGGCAACATAGTTGCTAGCCAACGCATCCACTGTGATCTCACCTTCCAAACCCTTACAAGTGACAAGCCAAACGATCAACGCAAGAACCATCCCACCGATGGATCCACCCACTGCACCGAAAGTGTTCAGATCCTTCCACAAGAATGTCATGGCAATAGGGAAGACACCCGATGCAGTAGCAACACCAAGGAAGTTGAACAGCCATCCCAACGAGATACCAATGCGGTGGAGGATCGTGGTGAGGATAGATGAGTAAATGAACCACAAGAACACAGCGATACGTGCGGAGTTGACAACTTGGTGAGGCTTGGCATCTGGCTTGATGTACTTCTTGTACACGTCGTACGAGACCAAGGTTGATGAAGCGATGAGTTCACCGGAGAACGACGAGGTCACAGAAAGGAACACCATCAAAAGGATGAGCACCGAACCGGCTTTACCCAAAAGATACTGCGCAGCAGCAACAGCAGATAACCCAGCACTCACCTCTGCATCGGACAAAGCTGGGAAGTCGTCATACACAGACATGGCTCTAGCACCGAGTCCCAAGGTCAACCCCATAGTCACTGGGATGACAAACCAACAGCATGCAGCGGTGAAGTATGAAGACGAGATGGACTTGTCCTTCGACGCAATTGCACGGGACCAGTACGCTTGGTCACAGTTCACAAGGCCAAAGCCGGTAATCACTGTCTGGACAGCGTAAATCCCACCGTTCTTCGATCTGAAAGTGAGGAATGACCCATGGTAATTACCCTCCACTGGATCTGTCTCTGCAACTTGAGTAAGCAACTCGACCATCTTTCCGGGGGATCCCAGCTTGGACTTGTCACCGGCGTACACCGTGTATGCAAACACCATGATGAACACCAGGAGGATCAGGGTGTGAATAGCATCCGCGATGAACGTGGCCCTTAGTCCCCCAAAGAATACGTATATCGCACAGACAAACGAGATGAGCCAGATAGAGGCATAGAAGTTCACGCCGGAGACAGCAGAGACAACGGCAGACCCACCAATGAGGATACAGGCGGACACCACCGAGTTACAGACGAACGCACACCACAAGAAAGCCAAATGACCCGGTGTACCGTAGCGGAAGTAGCCCATTTCCGGGAACGTGGTGACGAGGTTAGCGTTCGCCTTCACCTTGGCAGCAATACTCGAAAAGACACCGACCTGCGCCAGACCACCGATACCGTAGTAGTACGAGCCACAGATGCCCAAGGTGTATGACTCCGTGGCGCTCTGCAGCAGCGTCAAAGACCAAGTCCATGAGGACACAATTCCACAGCAAATGAGACCAAATGGTACGTTTCTAGACGATGTAGTGAACTCATCAACGTTAGCCGTATTTGTCTTGGTGTACCTGTTCTGGATCCACGTGATGGCGTTCATCAACGCAGCGAAGAAGAGGCCCAGCCCGATGATGATGGCATAGCCTGCGCCTTGCGGGAGGTTTGGTTCCATCTTGTTTTGCGTGTGTCTCCCTTCATTTCGCAGTGGGTATGAAAAGTGGACTGACAGGGGATTCCATCGTGCTATATACTGAGAGTGTGTGTGTGAGCGCCACGGTGCGCAGCCATAACTGTGTACGTAGGTGTGGATGTTTGGGGGTGTCGATTGTGGCGCGCGCGCTTAGCACACCATTGATTTTTTACCCACCACACACCCGACAGAACTGTGGAAGGATCAGCCCGACACCCACAGACGCCACAATACACAGTTGTGGTATAAGAGCCGCACACCTTCCGCTTCCCCTGCCCCAGCCCCCAGCATAATGTCGTTCCTCCACCCATAGACAGCCAAGATGGACTTGAGAGAGGGCAAAGTCGTCCAGCCAACGAAGAAACAACGACTCTCGAGACCGAAAGCACCACTGGTTCTCAACCTGTTCATCCAACCATGTGTCAATTCCCAACCGGCCGGGCTGTGGAAGTATCCTACAGACATCTCCACCACATACACCTCTTTGGAGTTCTGGACCTCACTCGCCCAACGTGCCGAAGCTGCCAAGTTGAACGGGATCTTCATCGCTGATGTCCTGGGGCCCTACGACGTGTACAATGGCCCAGGGAACTACTCCTATGGCGCAAGAGCGGGAACGCAGTTCCCAGGGCTGGACCCAGCGGTGCCCATCGCAGCCATGGCTGCTGTGACTAAGAGTGTCGGCTTTGGAATCACGTTCAGCACCATCAGCGAGCATCCATACCTCTTTGCCCGCAAGTTGGCCACCTTGGACCATATGAGTGGTGGCAGGGTCGGTTGGAACATTGTCAGTTCGTACCTGGAGAGTGCTGCTCGCAATCTGTTGAATGGAGAAGAATTGCCAGAGAAGACGGAGAGATATATAAAGACGGACGAATACGTCCAGGTGGTGGTGGAGCTGCTACTGAGCTCATTCAGAAGGGATGCGGTCAAGAAAGACTCAGTGTACATTGACCCTGAGCTGGTCCGTACGATTGACTTTGAAGGGAAGTGGTACAAGGTGCCCGGGCCAGGGTATACTGAACCAAGTCCACAGGGGATCCCAGTGTTGTTCCAGGCTGGTACATCTCCTAGTGGGATCGACCTTGCTTCGAAGTGGGCCGAGGTGGCGTTCTCCAATGGCAGTACGCCTGCTACGTTGAGATACAAGTCCGATGAACTTCACAGGGTTTCAGCAGAGAAGTATGGACGCGAGAGAGAATCGTTGAAAGTGCTTGTCCTTGTCCTGGTGATTGTTGGTGAGACTGAAGAAGCGGCTTGGGAGAAGTTGAACAAGTACACAGAGTACACGGATCATGAAGCTGCTATTGCTATGGTTGGTGGATGGATGAACACAGATCTGAGCAAGTACGACGATGACTTTGACCTGTTGAAGAGCGAGAACGTCAAGGACCGTGAAGTTGCCAAGCACTTTTGTGTTGATCTGTTGGACAAGGGTATCCCATTGACGAAGAAGACCATTGGGAAGCATGTCTCCGTGAAGGGTTCTGCGGATTTGGTGATTGGTTCTTTGGATCAGGTTGTTCAAAAGTTGATTGACTATGTCGAAGTCGGTGGTGCTGATGGGTTCAACTTTGCCCCTGCTGTGATCCCAGACACATATGACGACTTGATCGAACTTGTCTTGCCCGAGTTGAGGGAAAGAGGACTCATGTGGGACGACTACCCAGTGCCAGGTGGAACCTTGAGAGAAAATCTGTATGGAGTCAAGGGCCAGACACAGCTTCCAAAGGAGCACCCGGCCCATGGCTACATCTGGCAGAAGGGCAGCAAAGAGGAGTTTGAAAAGCAGCTGAACGAGACCAAGGCCCATTTCGCACGTCTGGCTAAAAAGTAAATAGATAAAAAAGAAACAAAAGCCTATCCCTCTGTGCCCCCTACCGCTAATCGCGCCGACCGGCAGTACTGCTGATTCTGGCAGTCTCCTTGAGATTCCGCCGTCACCGGGTCCAGCTCCCATCACCCGTAAGCTTCCCCCCAGACAACAATGCTTGCCCTCAGACGCCAGCTGCTACGATCGTCCATCAGACACTTTCACAGCACATCCAAGCTCAGGTCAATTGAGCCGCACGAAGCCGGCTTCGTCTTTGAGTGAGTCTCCCCTTTGTCCTCCTTTGGTCTTCAACAACTAACTCAATCAAGCATGGACGGTGTCCTGTTGAAAGGATCCAAGCCAATCCCGGGTGCATCTGAGTCACTCAAACTACTCCAGGACCGTCAAGTTCCATGGATCCTTATGACCAACGGTGGAGGCATCTCTGAGAGTGATCGTGCACGCAAGCTCAGCGAGAAGCTCAACTTATCCATCGATGTGGATCAGATCGTCCAGTCACACACGCCTATGAAGGCACTGGCGGGGAAGGAAGACAAAACCGTGCTCGTTGTTGGTGGTGACAAGGACAACAGTCGTTACGTGGCCGAGGAGTACGGGTTCGCTCGTGTGCTCGTCACCGCGGACTACATCGCCACTAACCAGGCCATTTGGCCCTTCCATGCTAAGGAACTTCTGCAGTTTGGCAGACCTGTGTGTGGGATTGATGAAATGAAAGTTGATAACATCCTCGTGTTCAACGATCCAAGAGATATGGGCACAGATATCCAGGTGATCTCGGACATCTTGAGACGGGACCCAGATACACATGTCATTTTCTCGAACAACGACTGGCTCTGGGCTAACGACTATCCAGAACCTCGATTCGGCCAGGGTGTCTTCAGATTCCTGTTGGAGAAACTACACGAGGAGATCCACGGGAAGCCCCTGAACGGCACGGTTCTGGGGAAGCCAACCAAGATCGCATACGATTACGCACACCACGTCCTCATCACACGCTCTTTGAAGCTGAGTGGGGGCCCAGCGGAGTCGGTGCAGCACGAGTTTGGCAAAGAGGTGGAACAGAGTCACATGCAACAGGTGTTCATGGTGGGAGACAACCCGGCCTCGGACATCATCGGGGGCTACAACTACGGCTGGAACACTGCGCTGGTGAGAACAGGCGTCTACCGCGACGGGGACAAGCTGCCGTGCCAGCCTACTATTGTGGGCGACGACGTCTACGCCGTTGTCAGTGCCGGGCTCAAGCAGATGGGTCTTCTTTAGAGCAGGAAAATACATGTCATGAGCTTATCTCTGTGTGGCGCGGACCGGCCCGCGGTGACGACGGTGACGGTGACATGGCCGATTTCACCGGTGCGCGAATGATCATGTGTCAGAAATACAGCGCCACCCGCCGTCCCCCCGTTCCTTTTTCCCCTCAGATTTCCCAACACCGCTGCTTTTTTCTGGCTATCTGCTATAAAAGGAACAGAATCCACCACTCTCTGGCCCCCTCATCCCAGATACCATCTCACCTCCACACACAGTTTATCAACCCAACCGCTCACCGCCCTCGCTCCCCCCGCATACCGCCACCCAACATGTCACAACAACAGGTGTCCGCCAACCTTGCCGACAGCCCAGTGCCCCAGCAGGCGCCGGTGCTCGCCACCACCAAGACTAAGAAGAAGTCCAAGAAGCTTTGTCACTACAAGGAGTGCAGGGAGCCTCACTCCATCATCGGCGACTGCAACTTCTGCCAGGGTAAGTTCTGCACCAGACACAGACTCCTGGAGAGCCACAACTGCGCCCACTACAGAGAGGTTCAGAAGGACTACCACGAGCGCAACGCCAAGCAGCTCCAGTCCCAGCAGACTGTGGTGTCTAAGGTCTAAGCGGTTGTCTGAGTTAAGACAGGCCCACACCACATTCATTTCACACAGAGGAGATTCTGAGATCTCACCCATGCCTGCCATTTCTCGCATAACGCCACCCAGCTGACCTTCATCGCTCATGTGCATCCCACGCTCATGATATTTTTCTCTTTTTTCTTGTTTGTTTGTGCTTTTACCACCATAACTCGTTGCTTAGATTATGTCGACTTGTTCATTAATACCATATCTTCTCCCTTATAAAGCTCTCCTATTCGTAAGCCTACAATAACTGCAATCGAAATGTCAAAAACCTTGTATGCCGTGAATGTTAAACAAAATAAATAACCGCACCCAAAACGCTCTAAACCATTCAGAGATCATCATCAATACCGTCCAAAGTGATAGCCTGACCAGGCTTGAACGCAGGAAGACCCAAGAATGGACAACCAGAGCATCTAAATGCGTCACCCAATGCACAAGAACCACAACCGCCAGTCTTACCTTCAATAGTGAAGTCAATCTCAGACAACTCCTGCGAACTGAACTGGACACGACGCTTTGGCTCTTCAACAACCTCTTCCTGCTCCTCGTCTGGATTGTCTCCAAATGCAAATGCCTCACGCTCGGCCAATCCACATGTACAATCCTTGCATGCTTTTCTTCTCTTCTTCCCGTTCGAAGAGGAGGAGGATGGCTCTCTGAGGCAGATAATCGACGATGTGTTCAACGACGTCTCAATCAACTCGTCCTCGTCAATCAGTTCGTCATCGTCATCCTCTGAGTCATCACTGAAGTATCTCAACTTCTTCGCCGTGTCCAATGGATTTGGCTCCTTGATGTACAGCTCTGGGAGAGATGGTGTAGGTGATGGTGCCTTGTTCAGCTTCTTGAACTTGAGCTTCGATAGCTTGGACCCCACCTTGGGCGTTGAAGGCTTGTTCAGCGTTGTGAGTGGCACTGGCGAGATCGTGACACGTAAACTCTGCTTGATCATAGGATGATTTGGTATTGTTGGGTTGAACCCCTGCGAGTCCAGGTAGTAAATGAAGTCATAGAAGTTTCGTGTGAGTGACACCTTCTCCAAAACGATGTTGTCAAGGAGGTACTGGTCGATTTGTGCCCCCGGGTGTGATGTCATAAGCTCCTGCTTTTTAGCGGTGATGATCGCCTCGGCGTCTGGAGATGCCACAAACTCGTGGTTGAGGATCAGAAGAACGTTCGTCATCTTCGATGTGGTATGTGTGGAATGTGTGTCTTCGTCTCCGATGATGTGTGACGTCTGCGTTGTCGTTTCAAAAGCGGTACGCGTTTGGTCAAGCCACCCTTTTTCTGTCTTTCGGTGTCAAAAAGCGCTTGTCGTGGTGCAAGTTCCCAGTTGCAAATCGGTGAATGTAAGAGATGTGAGTTCTTTGATGAAAAAGAGCCCGCTTCTGTGATAGAACTCGATGATCTATGATGGCAAAAGCGATGAAGTTGGCGGGAAAACTGGTCTTTAAGTCCTCGGGTTGGTGTGGCGCACTCTTTTTTTTTTCTTTTCCAAAGCTTGCTCGACCGGGTAGCCTGATGATTCGCGGTTGTGGTGTGCGGGTGTGTGGTGGCGGCAGGGATTGCAGACGGGAAGGTGTGGCGGCTCGCTGGCGTTCCTAAAGAGGACGTGTGGATGTGTTGGGTGGTGGAGTGTTGGACGATCGGTTTCGTAGGCAGAAGAGCAAACCCCACAGTACTTATAAACGCTGGTGGTGGATGTACAGCGTTCCGAAAAGAGTCAATCCGTCCGTTACTAATGACTGAAATTCCAGCGGCTTTCCCGCTTGGCTGACAGTTTCCCGCGCTCTCACTGGGCAAAAGTGGGCGCTAGGCACGCTGGCACAGTTCGCGCTTACTAAATGCACGTGACGATTACGAATACACGTCTTGGTAGCTATATCGCTGGGGGATTACATTATAGCCTAAGGACTGGGGAAGCATCAAATAGATACACCGGATTGAGAAGCCAGCTGCTCATCCTCCTCGGCCACAGTGAGCTTGCGTAACCCCTTGGTGAGCTTGGATGGAGTGGTGGTGGTAGAGGTTGCGGCGGATGACGCTGGCACAGGCTTTGGCGATGTTGTAGACTTTGACTGCACTGGCTCATCATCTTCTTCTTCTTCGATAGCATCATCGTCGTTGTCATCGTCATCGTCATCATCATCGTCATCGTCATCGTCCTCATCATCATCGTCCTCATCATTCATGTTCTTGTCGTCATCATTATCATTACCATCCTCATCACCTTCACTGTCGTCGTCATCCTCTGGGTAGCCACCGAGCTTATGCACAATCTTATCAACAATCTCATTGTAGTCCATCATACCTCCCATACCAATGTCACCGTAACTTCCGATGATCTTCTCAGCAGGTCTGAGGACTTCAATCCACTGCATCTCCTCCTTGATCGTCTTCAAATGTCTCTTCGTCTGCACCGAGTTGTACGCGTAACTCACCATCGATGGTGCAAGCAAGATCGGATACTGTGTGTTCCAGGCTCTGATGACATTGGTGAGCAAGTTGTCACAGATACCCAATGCAATCTTGGATAACGTGTTGGCTGTCAATGGAGCAACAATAAGCACATCTGCCCAACGACGGAGTTCAATGTGCAAGACAGGGTCTGTACGACACTTCCATGTGGCCCACTCGTCCTTGTCTCTCCAAAGCACAACGTTTGGCCCAAAGTCTGTTCTTGACACAAAGTGCTCAGCGGCAGATGTCAATATGATCTGAATGGAGAGCTTATCGTTGCCGTAAATCTCCTCCAACTTCTTAACAATCATCTTGATCTTAGCAGAGGCAATCGAACCACAAGCACCAAACAATACGTGGATCTTCCCATCATCTTGTGGCAAGCGTGGGTCCAGGTTCTGTGATGTCTCCTTCTTCATCGGGAGAGGGGACTTGGCGGTTGCTGTGAGCCCTGTGCCGTTGTTAGGGCCGGTTGGGTTAGCCAACATATCCTCCTCCAGTACGTCTCTGATGTTCCTTGGTTCGTTGGTAGTACTTGTGCTGTTGCTTCTGGAGCGAGCACCGCCGTGGCGGATAGTGTCTTCGACGTAGAAATGTGCGTGCATGTCGTTGTTCTTCAACTGTTGCTGCTCCAAGTTGGCGGAGGACAAGGAGGAGTTACTCAGATTAGAGTCGACTTGCACAGAAGGGGACCTGAGGTTACCAACAGGACTCACAGAGCGGAAGCGCTCTTTGGCAGTGGCGGCGGCAACGGCAGCAACAACGGCAGTGGCAGCAGCACGACCCCTGAGAAGTGCACCACCGGCGGGAACTGTACCGCCCTTGATAGACGCCTGCGACGACGTCTGTGGTAGCGTGATGTGGCGAGATGGTGTTGGATTCTCGAGTTTGAAAGCTCTTTGTCCGTTGTCAGGGTTTGGTGAGCCTGATGACGTAGTGCCCTGGTTGTCGTGGATAATGTTGGAGATGGAGACGCTGGACTGGTTCTGGCCAGTGTTTATGCTGGTGTTCAAAATCGGTGGTGGCGAGGGACATTGCAAGCTCGACATGGCCATATCTGTTGGCGAAAGCTCGCTGTCGGAGTATCTCACCTGTTTGGTGTTATCTTTCTTCTGCTCACCCATCGTGATGGCTCAGTTTTTGCTTATGTTATGACGGTTTTGTGGTGAAACTGGCAAGCTGCTGGGGAAGATTAGACTTCCAGGCGTGTGTCTTTGTATGGCGTGTTTGAATGGAAACGATTCTGAGGGTTTATCCGTTTACGCTGTTTGTATTGTGTGCCCTTTTTTGCTCTCGTGGTTCCCTTCCAAACTTTCGCCCTCACCGTTTTCTCTCAGCTTCCGCTGCCCGCCAACCTGCCGCGTCCCGCGTCCCCTGCCGCCCACCAGCGAAACTTCGCGAATTTTTTCGGCCGCCCACGTAAACCACGTAAAGTTCTATGGTAGGGGCACTACGCTGATAAACCGGCTCGTGACAAATTGGATGGCGTTAAACAATCATTTGCGTCTTCTGGCAGAGTTCACGTGTCTACCCTTACCAACCTTGACACCAGTATGTCTGTAAGTCTGTGCGACAAATGGAGAGATGAAGTTGTCGGCAGATCCACCACCAATGTAGTCGTCCAAAATCTTCTCGTTCTTTCTTCTGAGCCAGTCATCGTCCTTCAATGCCTTTTGATACTCCTTCTGATCCTCTCTGAGAATTGGCTCCTGGAACTCCTTTTGTTTATTCGATTTGTTGTGCACGAAACCCTTCTTACCCAATCTCTTCTGCGAGTTCTTGGAGAGTGGAGAAGCCAGCGAGAAACGATCGCCTCTCTTGTGCCACTCAAAGTTGGCCTTCAAGTGTGGGGTAACCTCACCAGTTTTCGAATCAACAGAAACGGCACATCTCAGGAGTGTAGCACCACCACATCTTGGGCAGAAATGCTTTGGTCTGCCATCCTTTGGGATAGGAAGCATGTGGAAACAGGCGTGACATCTGAGCATGTAGTTCCTCACTCTCTTGATCTGGAGACCGGACATTGTGTTCATGAGGTTGAGACCCATCTGCATTGTAACGTTCTGGACAGCAAAATCACCAGTGGCTAGCGCAACCTTGATCTTAGATCCACTCTTCTCCTGCTCAATCTTCTCTCCACTGTCTCTGATCATCACCTCCATAAGGTTCTCTGTGGTGATCCATTCACCATCATCTTCCTCTTCGTCGTAGTCTTCTTCGATCTCACCAGACTTCTCGGCAACTTGCAGTTTCTCAAGCTCCGTGGTGGCAGCCTTGATCTCCTCCTCTGACACACTCTCCTCTGTTTTCTGCTGTTGTGTCTCCTGTGTAGCTTCTTGTGTCGCCTCTTCGGTGGACTCTGCTGTCTCAGACGATGCAGCGGCCTCTGCAGCTTGAGCCGCAAGTCTCTTTTCTCTCGCCCTCTTACCACCTCTGCGTCTCTGTTTCTTCTTCTTTTCCGGCTCAACCTGTGCTGTGGAGTCATTAGCTGGTTTTGTCTGGGTTTCAGGGGCCTCTAAGGATTCTCCGGTTTTTTGAACAGTTTCCACCGTTGTCGTCTCTTCTGGGTTCACCTCCTTTTTCTTTTGAAACTGCAACTTCTCACCTGGGAACTTTCTCACTCTCCAGTCCCCGTTGTTGAGCTCAACCTCAATCTCATAGGTCAAAGCGATGATGTGGATATCGTTGGCACTGAGCACAGAGTAATCACCAGTGAGCCTAGCAAAGTCTGACACTCTCTTGATGGACTCGGGCCTTGGGTGTCTGAGCTTCAACTTGTCACCCCAAAGAGCCAGGTTACGCTTAGCATTTTCATCCCTGATCTCGTTGAAGACAGTTGGTGTAGTAAAGAACTCCGAAGCGTACGATTGCAGGGTAGACACGTGCTGTGTAATCAGCGGGGTGGCATCAAGTACCAGCGAGTGCACTTTAGGTTCAACCATTGTTCAGGATCCACGGGGATATCTCGTCAAAAAACTTGAATGTGGTTGGTGAGCGCTCCTCTTGAAGATACAACAGGAGCTCATCGCAAAAAGTTTTCTCGTCTAAGAGTGCCCGTACCGGCTCCTTCCTGATCACGTGACAGGGCCGATCAGCTCGCGAAAACGTTCTAGAAATCTGGAGAACTCCCCGATCGCGTACGGAGCGATTTTCTGATGATCAAGGCACCAATTTTCTGACCACCCCCTCGTAACCATAAAAGGGCAGAAAGTTTGTGGGGAAGCGTGATTTCTCGTCACTATAACTCACATCTCAACCAATTGATACCCCAGAATGACGGCATTGACATTGAAGCAACTCACTATCAAAGCTAAGAAGCTCCACGAGGAGGGCAAGTGTGAGGAGGCCATCACCTACTACAACTACATCCTTTCCAAGAATCAGGATAACGTTGACTTGTACATTGCCAAGTCTATGAGTGAGCAGAAGCTCAAGAAGTACGATGCGGCACTCAGTACACTGGCTGCTGCGAAGAAGCTGGTCATCGAGACCGAGGGGTCGGATGAGGAAACTAAGAATAAAGAGATCGGCAAGATCCTCTACAGATGTTCCACCATCAAGATGAACCAGGGCGATTTCCAGGAGTCTGTCAAGTTTATCAACGCCGCTAAGGCTATTGGTCATGGTCCTGCATGTGATCTTTGGTTGTACCAGTTGAAGAACAAGGCTGCTAAGCAGGGTATCGAGAACATTGATTTCGACGCCACTTTCACTGAGGGTGAGATGCCAGAGTTCACTCCAGCTGTGATCGACAAAAACGCACCACTTCCAGAGGGTGTGACGCTTAAGAAGGACATGCTTCCTCCACCGCTTGAATCCTCCAAGCCACTGGAGTTCACTACACCAAAGCCAACTGTTGCAGACGAGAAGAAAGCGCTAGAGCAGAAGATCTTCCCAAAGCCGAACGAGGTCAGAGTGGACTGGTTCCAGTCGGATAAAGAAGTCACTGTTTCTGTCTTTGTCAAAAACGCTCCAAAGGACAAGGTATCTGTGGAGTATCACCCACACGAGGTTGAGTTTGAATTCCCAACTTCTGCTTCCTCCGACTTCATGTACACCATCGGCCCCCTCTTTGCCAACATCGACCCAACTCAGTCTTCCCATAGAGTGTTCGGTACCAAGATCGAGTTCTATCTTGCCAAGGCCAGTAATCTCAAGTGGAAGGATCTCAAGAGAGCTTCGGGTGAGAAGGCTGCTGTTGGTACATCCTTTGAGAAGGACTCTGAGGTCACTGGTGCTTTGAAGTATCCAAACTCCTCCAAGAAGGGAACTGACTGGGCTCACTTCCAGATTGAAGATGATGAAGAGGACAAGGAAGGTGAGGGCGAAGATGCCTTCTTTAAGAAGCTCTACGCTGATGCTGACGATGACACCAAGAGAGCCATGATGAAGTCCTACGTTGAGAGTGGTGGTACTGCTCTCAGCACCAACTGGGGTGAAGTTGGCACCAAGGACTACAAGAAGGTTGCCGAGGACTTGGACAAAGGCAAGACGGGTGACGATGATGACATCACGAAGAAGTATGAGAAGGATATGCCTCAGGGAAGTTTCCGCAAGTTCAAGAACATGAACATCAACGGAGAGAACCGTTTGAGCGAGGTCCACTCTGATGACGAAGACTGATTGTGATCCAATAAAATTTAATGGCTAACGACTTTTGCTTGAAAGCTGGCACTAATTTTCATGACATTTCTATTTCACAAGATCAGTTGAAGTAACATAAAACAAAGTCCCTTAAAACATAAACAACAAGTAAAAAAAAACAATCATCGGCAGAAGGTCATTATAAAACAATGGGGGTATAAGGTGTAAGTTCACAGGTATATCGTGATGTCAGAATGTGTCAGTCTCCCAGTCAAGGGACTTGGCAGCATGCCTAACGGTGTTCAACTTCTTCAACTGCTCCTTTCTCCAGTTCGAGTACGTGTCCTCGTCGTCTTGATCTGAGCTCATTGGTTCTGGAATGTTCTCAGTGTCTAGTTCCCTTGAGAGTGACTTCAATGGTGATGTGTGGATCTTGTTGTCGGCTCTCTTCTTCGGCAGTGGAAGATTAGATCTCGAATCATTCTTCAATGGTGACAGTGCTCTCGCTCTCCTTGGACTTCCACGATTGGACTCTGGCAGTTTCGCCAACTGTGGCTGGAATGAGCTGTGTGACCTCGTAAAGGGTGCTGGGACGCGTGATGAAGCTGTTGTTCTTCCTCTCATCAAATCCGATGTGATGCTCAGGTGAGCTTCTCTTGTAGGACTCGTAATCGGCGGGAGCAGACATGATGTTGATGTGATAAGAGTTGGCTTCTCAGTTAGATGCCTTCTTGTTGGCTTCTGGACGCCATACAATGATTGTTGGCGAGAAGGCAAACTGGAGTTGGTTTTGATTGGGGATGTGGCTCTAGATGGCTGGCGCGATGGCATTCTCGAAGGAGCTCTGGATGCAACTCTTGAAGGTGCTGCCGATGGTGCTCTCGATCCAACTCTCGATGGTGCAGCTGATCTTGTTCTTTGTCCACTCACAACCCGTCTGCCCTTGGACTCCAACGACTTCTGTTCTTCGTCCAATTGTATCAATAACTCCTTGTCCAAGAAAGTGACCGGGCCAATACTCTGTTCAAGCTCCTGAAGTCTCGCCTTCAACGCACCAACAACACGAGGCAAGTTTCTTGACAATCTTTTTCTCATCTTCTCCTCTTCCATCAAGATCTTGTGGGAGTTTCTCTGAAGGAGTCTGGAAGAATCCTTTGTGCTCTCCTCTAAGTTGGCTCTGTCCTGGATCAAAGCAGTGAACTCATGTGCCAGCTCAAACACTGGCTTGTAAGACTCATAGATTTGTGTGAGCCTCTCGAGCTCAACTTCGTGCTTGCTCAACAGATCATCCGTGTAAGCCTGCTCCTCGAACGGAGTAAACTCTGCTCTTTCTCTGTCTGAAATGCAAAGGAGATCCCACATCTCTTCAAGGCGTTGCCTTGCCTCTTCAATAAAGTCCTTAAGAAACTCTTTTTTTTTCACCTCGAGTCTTTCCAACTCTTTCTGGTAAGCCTCGATGGTGGAGGTGGCAATTGAGCTGTACTTAGCCTTGAATTGTCGAACGGTGTGTGGATCCTCCTTGAGCTTCGCCCAGAGCACATCACACTTCGACACAATATTCTCCAATTCGTTCTTTCTCTTTTCTCTGGCCTCCTTAAGCTCGCTGAGCTCCTTTTCCAGTGTCTCGAGAAGGTCTTGTGGAATTGGAAGGTCATCGGCAATGATACGACGCTCAGTGTCTGTGATGCAATCGTCCTGATGGTTATCACCAAATAGCTCTTGTGACAATTCAATGATATCCTTACATGTGCTCTTGAGCTGTTCGATTCTCTTCTCCCTGAGTTGCTGAAGCTGTGTGATCAT